>JAOEHY010034118.1:58000-72105 GCA_025447955.1 Psilopsiagon aurifrons | reverse complement strand
TCTTTCTTTCTTTCTTTCTTTCCTTCCTTCCTTCCTTCCTTCCTTCCTTCCTTCCTTCCTTCCTTCCTTCCTTCCTTGCTTTCTTCTTTCTTTGCTTTCTTTCTTTCAATTTTCAGTATATTTTCTGTCCTTTTCTTTCAGATGCACTTACTTTTACAGCAGCAATAAACCTAATATATATTGTTTAATCAATAATTTTACAATTTGTTCTTCCTCTAGGACTTTACACAATCCTCCAACCTGAAATTCTATTTTGAATTCAACAGTCCAGAGCCAACTAAAAGGTTTGGCCCTATTTCAAATGCTGAAACTTGCCACTCCAGTGTCGCTTTCTTATCCTCCAATGCAAATAGCAGCTGAACAAAACAACTCAGATCCCTATTTTGTCTTCAAATTGGAATCTAAGGCACATCTGTTACTGTTTAAATCATTTTCCTCTAATTCTCACCTGTACTTGGGTCTTTTACTGACACTTTCTTATCTTAAAGTACATGATGGTACTTATTCTGTCATCATTCTCATCAAACATAGACATTTCATGGACTTAAAAATTCACAGCCCTTGCCAAAGCATTGGATCTTATTCTCTTGTCTGTTATTCCTGGTTTTCATTGACTGATGAAGTTGAGCTAAGTGATATGGTTAAGCATGTACATCATGCTTCTTATCCTGTCTATTCCTATAGAGTTCCCTCCTTACAAATATGTTTCAAATTAAATATGACAGATGCACTGCGAACAGTTTTCCTTCACTGATTATCAGCAAATAAGTTCTGACTGGTAATGATTGCTCTATTTTCCATGTATCTTTAAAAGAACCATTCTTGGAATCTTTGCACTATACATATTATAGGTATTCCATTCTCATGATTATAGAAGAGAGTTATAAAATAGATTCCTGTTCCATTATATTTCTGTTTCTGCTTTCAGAGATAATTATTAGCTTCTGGAAGTTATTTTGCTTTTGGAAATTATTTGGAAATTATTAAAATAATACATACTAATCACCAATGCTGATTGGTATTTTATTGTCTCTCTTAGCAATGCCATCATACAGGGCTGATTTTGTGTACCATTACAGTAATTCATGATAGACAAATAACACTTGAGAATTTTTCTGTCAGTTGTTTCCCATAGCCTGTGTATTTTATGCATATTCATCAGAGGCACTGTCTTTTCTATAAAACAACAGAACATTTAGGTAATCATGATAACTGCTGATGAATGTGTGCTGATGAATATTATCTATCATATTATTATTATTATTTAAAAAAACCTCAACTTTTTTTCTTTTGATGCTATTTTTCTCACCTATCTTCTACTATGATTCCACATTTTTACTTTTCATTGTGGCTGCTGTGAATAGCTGTAAGCTTTTATCCATGAAGAAAGATTTTTTTTTTAGCAAAAATAGTTATTTCTTTAGGGAAGGAGTTCATATGTTTGTTATCTTAAAAAAACCCCAGAAAAGTCCCTATAAAAAAACAAAAAAAACCAAAACAAAATGCCAGCAACTACTAATATTGATACCAAGGAGAAAAAAATAATTGAAAACCATCCAAACAGACATAAACAGCCAACAACAACAAAACAAACAAGGTTTTTTTTGCATTTTCAGGAAGATATTTTTGCAACATTTTTCAGACCTGAATTGATTTATATACTTACATGTTTAAAGTTGTTTGTGTCTAAAGGTACAGAGAGGTTTGTTAAATTAAACATTGCAAATACAAAGAGAATATATTTTATGCAAATTATATTTACAGCTGCGGTAAAACCGTGTAGTAACTTGTAAGACAACCATTTATGCTATATTCCTTGATGGTTCTGGTGGGTTAAAAGGATAAAGAATTGCCTATAGTGTGGAAAAAAAACCTAAAAAAGTGGGTGAAGATGAAACATACAAGCAGAATCAATAATTTATGATACATTAGTGGCAACAAAAATAGTTCCATGGATATTCACAGAATTAAGTGCCTCAAACATGACAAGCCCCAAATTATAAATTACTTAAAATTTCCAAATCAACTCAAACCCATTGGTATTTTACATTATGATAATTTTTTACCTACCAACTCTAGACATCTCTGGAATACTGGCGGTGTATATGTCCTTGGTGAATTTTGGTTCATTGTCATTAATATCGTGGATTTTAATGATAAATTCAGACTCTGGTTCCACTTGTCTTCCAGTTTTTCTGTCTATAGCCTTGGCACGTAGCACATATAGGGACTTTTCTTCTCTGTCCAATTTCTTTGCAGCATGAATATCTCCTGTATTTTCATCTATAATGAACAGACTTCCAGCCCCATCTCCTGTTAGTATGTATTTTAAATTTCCATCTCCTTTATCTTGGTCAGTGTGTAGCTTCAGGGAGGTAGAAAACAAGAATTCTATAAATATATGCATTGTTATTAAAAACAAAATCATCCAGCATATATGAATAAGTCTGTAAAATCTTGACTGTAACTGGGGTCAATAGTGGTTATCTTTATATCACTGTTAGAAAAATTGCAAATTTTAAACTCAGTCATACACAAAAAAAAGCCTTAGACAAACTCACAGGGGCACAGGGAGGTGTAGAAGATACTGTACTAGTTCTAAAAATTACCAGCTTAAAGCAAAAAATGGTATTTCTTTGAGTAATCTTTCCAGAAACTACCAGAAATCTCCTTTTTCAAGATAGCAGGGGGCGTAATATTCCCAAGTTTCTATTTGCAAAATAATATTTGTCTACCCATTTGTTGATTGATGATAAGACAAGCAGTTTAACAACAGAGAAAAAATGTGGTTTAAGGACTATAGCTTCTGGACTTGCCAAAATCACCAATAAATGTTGTGATTTAAGAAACTTATATTTGTATTTGTATTTGTTTTGTTGTTTGCTTTTTTTTTTTTACCTCAAGGAACAACTTTCTTAAGTTAATTACTTCCTTCTTTCTAGTCCTTTTCATGCAGGAGAAATAATTTTCAAGAACACTAGGTGGTAAATTTTCAGTCTTTTTCCTACTACACTTCATAAGAGTTCAAAACTCTTACTCTGTGAACTTACAGGCATTGATTAGCTTGCCATATAAGACATTTTGAAAAAGTACTTAAGACGAAGGCCAAAGTAAGCCATTGAAGTTGACCCAAGTACTAGAAATTCTCACATAATACTCTTATTTTTGAAGTCTATTCCTCTAATTTCGTTTACAGGGAACCATAGTTTTATTAGCATTCGCGGCATGCTTTCCTCAGATATATGCTTTATGCCTACAGTCATATCTGACCAGAGATTGATGCTTTGGGTGTTTTTCAAATGTGAACAGAAGGAAGGCTACCCCAATATTTTATTTACTTTTTTTATTTTTCTGAGTCGAAAAATGTAGTAAAATATTGTTCAGTATCAGCAAAAGTATTACTCCATATAGTCACTAGAGCCAGGTAAGCTATATTTTATGCATCTCTGTTCCTTTTTTCATTGCTTCTGTATTCCTAACACTATTTGTCTCCATGCTTTGTAGCTGAGACACTGCGTCTCTTCATTACTACCTTTGTACGAAGGGTGATTGTGATCGACTTTGTTAAATTTCTTCACTTAGATTTTATTTTTTTCTTGTATTTTTTCCTCTAGTTTAACATTTTAACCTAAAGCTAGTCACTAAATGTGATATGTTATCTATTGTTAACTCTTCTGGAGATAAGACTGAACAAAATTTCTATCCAAACAGTTTTAACACTTAACGTATTAAGGGTGTATCTGTAATATGTATCTGAGTTTATCTGCAATACATATCTGTGAAAATTGTTAAGGATTACATATAGTAAGCTGAAAGAATGCCATACAACATTCATACAGCACTCAAAGAAAGTCCCCATTAACCTGGCAATTCTACAAGTAATACAGAGAAAATAAATACTGTATGGGTATCTTGACACAGAATGTGGAGTATTATATCATCAATATACAAAGTTCATTAAAAATATTTTTTCTTATTTTCATATTTGATTCTTATCAAAAAAAGAGTTGACTGATTCATATTTTAAGTACAAAATATAGTGTATTTCTTTAGGTCAGATGATTTTGTCTTGTGCCACACAGCACAATTTCCTCTCCCTAAGAAACCGTGCATTCATTCTTATTGAGATATTTCTTACTTTGTGGAATAGATTTAGCTTTCTTATTTTTTTCTTGACGTGGAAGCTTTGTAAAATATGTCAAATGAGGATCTGATGTCAGGACTGATTGCTAGCACTCGAATCTAATTTTCTCATGAAGACAGGCCCACTTTTTTTGAGTCTTTAAAAAGTCCAAGTACCAGATATGATGCCCTGTGTTGTTTCATGCCTCCTTAACAACCTCAGCTAGCCTGGGGGAGCAGCCATATTAAAAGCCGTGTCTGGGAACTTTGTGAGGGATCGAACCCATGGATCAGGAGATTTTCAGATTATCTTGATTTAGAGCAGAAAACAAACTTCTTAGTTTAAACAGGAATACATCATATACATGGAATTTTATCAGAAATATTAAGTACATAATATGCATTTTAACAGAAAATATAACTGGAATGTTATTTTACTATAATGTTACTTGAAAGCACGGTAATAATTTAGTTCATATTTGAAGACCTGCTAAATGCTTTTTCATGGCAATCCTGCTACCCTAAAGAGTTTTTCAGAGACTATAAACCGATTTAAAGTTAGCACTTTACACACAAAGATTGCAAATTTGGTTATTTAATTTTTTTAAATTCTTCACACTCTTTCTAGACTTGAAGAGCTGGTCATCTGCTGAGAAGAGGTCCCGTATACTCGAAGAAGACAGACGCAGATGAGTAAAAGAGATTCAGGCTCTGAATGTAAATACTGTTAGCTTGCCAACTTCACTTTGCTCATACGAACAATTCTGCTGGTAGTCCAGGGTCAGCAACCTCTTAAAAAGGGGCAAAGATGAGCAAGCAGTAGGACCAGTGATCTTTTCTGCACCAACAAGTAGTTCTGGAAAAAAAGTTGCAATTGTCTATTGTCAGTCCCTTACTCTGCTTCTCATCTATACATAGATCCTCAGAAGATAGGTTTAGTCTATCTGTCTGTATAAACTATCTAAAAAGATGTCAGGTAAAAAAATGCCAAGTGGCTCATACTGTGGTGGGTATTTTAAGATTCCTACTGATCTCCTTTTTCAACCAAATGATAAACAGAATTTTCAAGTATGGTAAATTTGGTACAGAATGTGATTGCCTAGCAATCCAGATTTTCACGTGCTATTGTTAATTTACTGTAAGTAAGCTCATTTGAAGTACAATTGCAAACTATCACTTATTCTACATGTTCTAATTCCTGTTCTATTTCCAACATATAATTTCTTTTCCATGTCACATTAGAGGAATATTCTTTAATCTGTGAAGCAATTTTACAAATTGGGAAAAAAAGAAAGAAGGGACCATATTCATATTGAAGACTAAATAAATCAAACGAAACATTGTCCAGAGCCTTATAAAACAGTGACTGTGTAAAACAGAATAACCATACCATTGTCTCACTATGCTAGACTTATATAATTACAAAATCTTCTTTTAATTTATGAGACAGAATAACTCCACATAAGATTCCAGATATTTATACAAAATAAGTATAGGGACATAAATATTTTTAAAAAGGATACTGTAATTTAATTTTGACCAATCTATATTGTGTTTCTTTATGATTGGTAAACTTCTAGTAGCTGCTCAAATATTTTTAACTTATAACATGAAATATGGCTTGAGCTTTTCAAATTTTAATTGTTTTACAGAAAGCCTACAGAAAATCACATGCAAAAATACTCATAAGTTTACAAAGTATCATAACTTCTATTCACTAAAACCTGGGAACAAGAACCATTTTCTAAATCCTATTTCCAGTTAAAGATCTTTGTATATAAAATTGTTTGTGATTTTTTTTTTTTTTTAATTAGCAATCTGTTTATATCTGTGAAGAAGGCTCATATATTCACATTGGAAAAATCAAATCCATTCATTTGATTTAAAGTAATCTTTGCTGTGGTTTTCCCCTACATTCTGCTGACTCAGAAGCTCTGGGAGGTCCACCATTTACTATCAGCAGATAGTAATTCCTGTTGAAATATTTTGTTTTCTTTTACTCTACATGATCATTTTTCTCTATTTGGGGTGCGGTATGTTAGAAAGCGAAACCTACATATGGGTGGAAAAATGAACCTTTCTAATGTGTCCTTTCTCATATCATAAATTGTTCATTCTGCAGTTTCTCTAAAGAGCTGCCAGATCAGCTAAAGGAAAGTAAAGAAACAAACAAACCCCCAAATCAGATAACATGCTATTAGATTTCTCAGCATAGAGTGACCACATCATTAATTAATACTATTCCAAATCCATTCAAAATCAAGTATCAATTTAGCAGAAACACATTGGAATGAAGACATAACTTAGAATATGCACTGATGAGTATCTTGACTTCTTAATATTCATCTGCACGCATTTCTTTTTCTGTAGTCTTTTGTGTGACTGGTTAAACATGTTCTCAACATGGCTTTTCCTGAGGATCACCAGAGACAAAGACATAGGTAATGGTTTTGGGAGTAAAACCTAGCTATTTCTGTCACAATGTACATCTTTTAAATTTGGACATGCTTATAAATGCTCTTTCAATCTTTTTTTCCTTATTTACATAGGAAAAGTGTGCATCTCAAATTAGCTTGTCTATCCAGTTCTGTGAAACTGAATTTTTATGTGATGCGATAATTGAGATCTTGATGTTCTCAGAAGAAGTCTTGACATAAATTTACATGGGTCCCTGTTAGTGTAATTTCCAATAAGTTAATGAGTAAGCAAACAACAGATTATCTCAGGGTTATGTAGCAAAATCCTATTTCCTCTATATTAAGTACCTTGCTCCTTTAGCTTACATTTCACCCTCATGTAACACTCAATATTTATCAGCAAAAGGCGGTTATAACACATAACTCCCTGGTTTCAGAAAGTATTTTATTTGAATATGCATCCTTACTATGTCCAAGGCTAATCCATAACTTCTCTCAAAACTGTTATTATTATTACACAGTAGAGAAGATGATTGCAGCATTCTTTTGAGGGAAAAGATATCTCAGATTATCAACTTCAGGAATTGTTATGGGGTGGCCAAACAAAATACAGAAAAAATAGAAAAAATTGTCACCTTAGAATAGAGTTTCTTATATGCTTAAAAGCACTTGACTGTTTCTTGTTAATTCAATTAAATTTACTAAATTTCCTGAAAATTATGAAGCTGATCTGCTTCTCAGCTCTTTGTAATAGACTGTAACTCTTTTAAAGTTAGGCACACATACAATCAGTGGAGAGGGGAGAATCAGGGGAGACAGTTAACAAATTATATTAATGATATGAATGAATTTTCCCCATTTAGAAGTAAGAAATTGTCAGACCTTTAAGATTTAATTTCATTTGCAATTTATTACTGTAAAACTATTATTGCAGAAGAAAAGGGGAAAAATGAGCAAGATGGACTACTTATGACTGTTGAGATTGTTATGAATAAATACAGTGAAAACATTTATTTGGTTGCCTAAATTCAGAAAAGAGGTATGTTCTCTCTCGTGGAGAGGGATGAGGGGAAATGAAGAATGAAGACACATCAAGGAGAGGGTAGATCCAAGTTTACATTGTGGTAGGTAATGTAATAAAAACTTACAATTTTGATGTTTTACAGTGTGCCTCTGTATCATGATATAGAAAAAGGGCAAATCCACAGATTTCTTACCTCAACTGCCTCCAACCACACAGCTGTCTCCAGCAGATGAATCCTCATATCCCACGGTCTTCTGACTCAGACCGTTTTCCTGTAAATGCCTTCTAGAAATAGTGAACAATGTTCTCTCCTTACTTTTTAAGTGAGGTTAGGGGGTGATTGCGGTGAAATGAACTCTTTTTTTTTTTTTTTTCAGAGTCACCAAATTGGTGCATCTGCATTTTTAGTGGGATATGAAGACCACGCTTATTTCCAAGTTGTTGTAGTGAAGCTACTACCAGAACACAAGAGAAGCTCTTCAAGGGTATGCCAAGGGCACAGGACTGCATGGAGCTGCAATCACAGCTAGAATGCAGGTGTGCACGGAAGGTACAAATGGTGCCTCTTTAAATATTGAATTTTAAAGTCAGAAATTTATTGGTTTTGGTTTTGGGTTTTCATATGTGTAACAAACTTAGATTGGTATCTGACCTGGAGGCCAAGTAACTTAATGAGCATTCCCATGCCCAGGCCCAAATTCCAAAAATCTGTGTTTTCATCCTTACTTTCTTTCTACTGTTGCGTGCAAGTAGAAGTTCTTGATCAAAAGTCCTATATATTACATTAGAAACTTTTAATGTCTTTACAGCATTTTTTAAATTCAACCTTTATCGTATCATATCCTTGCAATGATAATCTAAAAGATTTAGTTCCTTTTTCATATTATAGATGAGTAAAGCAATTTCTAAGGAGCCTACTTCAGTCTTCTCTGTTATTTCTTTCCAACTTCACCAGTAAAGTTAGATTGCACCTCTATTTAAACAAAAAAAAAACCACCAGTAAGTGTGTGTACAGTTATATATATATATTTTCAATGCTTGGAACAGTAGCCAACTGCATGCTTTTTGTTAGTTTTGGCTGGATAGGATTTTGTTTCAATGTGTATAATTCAAAGGTCTTCCTCAAAGAAAGAGCACATTAGGCCTTGGCTGCTGGGTTTTTTTTTCCAGATCCTGGAGCCCAAACACTAAAAATATGAAGGGTAAGTGGTGCCAGTTATTTTGGATTGAGACTATCACAAGTCAGCAGAGGAAAATTGAAGCTATGGAGACAAAGATTTTTTTTTTTCCCCCCTGTAAAAATGAAAGCTGGACCAAGAGTTACATTGGTATTGTCTTTTTATACTAAAAGTTTTTCTATTTCAAGTTTTGCTAAACCATAATGCAGCTATCTGAGCACATCTCCATTCTTTTATATTTGTTCTGCAATTTATGCTTCAGATGGAAAACATTCCTTCTTTCTCCCAAAACACTGTATATTTAAAGTTGTAGCTCCTGGTACAGTTAAGGTGCTGTCCTACATGCCAGACTACCTTTTGTAACATTGCTTGCTTTATGGTTTAAGGCAAAACACTAAAGCCATGTATAACTTCAGATTGGAAATCTTTACCATAAAATTAACATAATGAAATGATATATTAGTAGTTTGTCAGTTAGTAAATGTTGAGTTTCGGTTGTAATGTAGCCAGACCTACTGACTCTGGAAAATATATACCGAAATTATAATAGACTGTACCTGGCATAAACAATCAACCTGGCTAAGTGTCATTAACTGTCAGATTTAGCATGATTCTTTCAAATATGCTAATGTCTTCTTGAATGTGAAAACAATAGGCATAAATAGTAAGCAATGGGAAAGAACAGGGAAACATAAGCAATTCAGGCGTGTCCAAAGTGACCCCTTCTGAAAAGAAAGGGGAAAAAGAAAATTTGTGTATTTTAGAATTCCTCAAATACCTTTTAATTGCATTTTCTAGCTAATGCTCCTGGACTGCGAGAGGAAACATGCAAGATACAAGAACACACAAGCACATGGTTATGTTACTTTAGCAAAGCCTTGTGTCTATTTACATCTAATTTCTATTCATATATGGTGATCGTACTGCGCTACTTACTCTGAAGCTGTGGCCCAGCAAAAAAGATTGGCTTTTCCAGATCTGCCCAGTATGTATTAAAGCCCAAATTTATTTTATCCTGGGAAATGACTGTAATTGTCACTCTAAGCTTACGCCAAGTAAAGAAGGTTATGCATACAGAGGTGAGAAAGAAGATAGTAATTGTGAAGGAGGATGGATGAATATTACTTAAACCAAACCAAATTAATTCATCCCTAAAATGCAAGAATTGTACTTGAAATAAGAGCTTGTAGCATTCCAACCAACCCTAAAATCTCACAGAAAATACATTGCATAGTAGTGACAGGTAGGATGAAAACCAGTGCCCCCAGTATATAACTTCAGACCTTTGAGATTTACAGCAGCTAGGATACAGCAAAAATGGCAGCCAATTTTCTACTTCATTAGCATTTTAAACAATTAAAAACTCGAAAGATATCAATAACTGCAGTAGTGCTTCAGTGTGGATTGCAGTAGCTGTATCTGCATTGCTTTTATTTCCTACTTATATGTGTTTAATTGAAAGTTTTATGCATGTGTTAAATGGCAATTTATTTACCTGACTTGAATTTGTGACATCAGGAAAAACTTCTTAATTAAACAATCAAACTCTGTGTGTGTTGGTAACCTAAGTGACTGTATATTAAACAAGGCAAATGACATTTACTTTTCTTATCTTCTGTTTTGCAGCATCTGGTCCTTGTGTTCAGCTGTCTATTGTTACAAATTCTCTAGAGAATGTTCTTGTGAGAAACACTGCTGACATCAGCTGCAGGTGCTGATTTTGACTTAGTAGGTGAGGGTAAATCTGGTTTTCATTCAGGAAGGGTTCAGCAGAATTCTCAGTGGTCTTTTGGTTCTGCTGATACAAACACAATATAGGGAAATTAATTCCATACAATTCTTCCCATTGCTAAGGGGGAGTACTGGAAACCAGAGATGTTTTCTCAAGTGCCTCCTTTCCCTGCATACCTTCTACATCTCCTGTGTTATGTTTACTAGGTTGTAGTTAAATCCAGAACAGTAGTTGAATTCTTACTTCTGCACAAAGAATTGGATTTCACAGCACATAAAATTTATTTGCTTGTTGTCCTCTCTCTATTCTCCAAATCAACAGCTGGGTTGCAGGTTTCCAGCCTGATGAAAAGAGACAAACTGGGTTTTTTATGTTTGGCTGTACCCTGTCATTTGGCTGTTCCATAGCATAAGATACAGGTTTCAGGAAGGGACTATTGTCATCAATTATGTCCACAAGTCAGAAATTATCACATTATAAAATTAATCACTGTCACTTTAATCAAATTCTGGAACAGGTGTCAAATCCATCATTATTTTAAATGTTTCACAATAGGAAAGAGTGTTTTTCCCTCACCAAAATCTTCTGACTGAAATCTCTTTCTGTATGCTGTATCTCTTGCTATTTCAGAGGCACTCAAAATGTAATGTCATTCCAAAAGATGGTCACAGAGATAGGCAGGAATAAAAGCAGCATGAGTTCACCATATGGATGTTTTATGTCTTACCCTCTACAGAATTAGTTGGTCTGGACTCAGTTTTACATTAATAAGCATGTGAGAAATACTCTAGTAGGAGAGATCAATGGTTTGTATAGGCAAGTACTTTATCTCAGAGGTAAGAGGAGATGCTGGTTTGAGAGAGCATGCAAGTCTGGCCACTGTAATTTTTGCTGCTTTTACACTTCCCGTCCCCCCAGATCCAGCATTTACAGCTATCACATTAGAATAGGAATGTTAGCGGGATTGGGGAGGGGGATGGGGAAGGGGATTGGGATTGGGGAGAAAGGGAATGGGGGGAACAGGGATGGCAGGTCTGCTTTGTCTCTTACATCCGATGTCTTTTTACCTGTCTAGTTACCCATTGTCTAACTTTGTACATGTATTGCATTGACTGAAGTTATACTGAACTGTTTCCAGCTGTGAGTTATCCACAATAGTCTGAAGAATACATCAGTAAAAGGAGTATCTTACTCCTTTTAATCACAATTTTATGTATATATATTCATGTAGGTATGTATACTTGTAGACATATTTCTATAGATCAAGATTGAATGTTCTTCAGGAAGTCCTAAGCAGTTAAACTATATTTTGTTTCCAGTAATAGTCAAAAAATATTAAGTTATTTACTACCCTTAAAACATATTTACTTTTACATAAATGGATCTCAAACCTAAGAAGTGATGATTGTGAGTTCCATGCTTCACACTGATCTCTACCACAAAGCTTCAAATCCTAATTTTAAAAGATGTATTTTTCTTAAGATCCTGCTTTGCAATCTGATAAACTAAGTAAACACTGTACAGACCTCACAAGAAGACATCTGCTAATTGCTCAATACTCATTTCAGAATGTGGTTGTTAAATGGCAACTCTTTAAATACCTTAAATGTTTATCCAAAGCTAAACTTCCAAATGAACAGTAGTTGAATGTAGGTGAAGTCATTGTTTGATTTGAAGCGTCACTAAGGTCCTGTGATACTGTTTATTTAGGCCATGGTTGTAATAATTGTCAAAACAACGAAATTACTTTCATGGCGCAACAGAATCTTTTAAACGTAATGCCATTTGGAGGGGGCCTGAGACGGGCTTCACATTCTGCATAAACCACAGGCTGATTGCACCTGTCTGATTATGCATGAAGACTGTGGCTCAGAAGAGAGTAGGCTGCCTGGGGCTTCAGGTGAAAATTCCAAGATAGAGAAGTAGTGCTTAAAATAGCCAAAGCATAAGGTGCAAACCAAGTATAAAACCCTGAAGACCAAGTGTGTTGCTTCATTGAGGGAATGTTTAACTTAATAGCTGAATCTGTGAGCTGATAATGTGGGAATTACTTAAGAGGGATTTTTTATTTTTATTTTTTTTTTTATTCTTAGAACAAATATTAATGAAAAAGAAGCCCAGAAGGAGGTGCATAAAGGCTGTATTAAACAAATGTTATTTAATACCTCAGGTAGTCAAAGCATTTGCTTCTGGTGAAAGCAGATGAAGATCTGAAAATTTCAATGGTAATTTTGTATTAATTTTATGATAAAAAGATTTTTTGAGGGAACTGGAGTCTCCAGTGCTGTCTGCATCCTGTACTGAAACTGATTTTTGTCTAAAGAATTACTCTGTACTTTGGAGAAGCACACAGTACCCAAAGTAAAACATATTGTTTTTCTAATTATCCTATGATTTCATCTGGAGTAAAATGCTGACCATGGTCTTCTTGAACATTTGGAGATGGTTTATCGTAGAACTTCAGATTTGCTAATATTCAATATATGGGATTTCTTCAGATGGCTTTCATTCTTGATGTGTGCTGTCGTTTCTGCTTTTTTTCAGATAGATAATCCTTGCCATTGCGCTCTCGCTGTGCAGTGGCTATTCAGTTCTGCATCTGGCTGTTGTCATCGACTAGCTCTGTGACCTCAAATCACTGTTTCAGCAGCTCTGCTGCAGTTTTCAGAATAACAGATATTATGCCACTGCCTGTCTCATTTAATATAAAACATTAAATAATTTGATATATTTTATCATATTGTTTTGTTTACTTTCATATTGAATGTGTCCCTGCCTGTGGCAGGGGTGCTAGAACAAGATGATCTTTAAGGTCCCTTGTAACCCAAATCTTTCTGTGATTCTCTAATTTTATTGAATAGTCTTTAGTAAAGTATTAAAATTAAATTATTATTAATAATCACAGCATCATAATTATAAAGTTTTATTAATCTTTTTCTCTTTTACCCTCGAGATCAATGTATTTTATTTGCCCTGAATACAATGGATTTTATAATATATATGCACAGACAAAAATATATATACATATTCTAATTTTTTTAGACACATAAAATAACTTTGAACTGTGGAGGCTTCTCCTGGTTTTTTTAGGGGGGGTTGTATTTTATTTTTTTCTTTTACACACTTCTAAGATCAGATTTAATTACCTGAATTATAAAGACAGTTGCAGCACCTCTAACAGAACAAAAAGAGAATGGATCAATCCTGTTTCCCTCCTGTAACAGTTTTTTTTAAAGATTAAAGAATTTCTTCTGGGGTAGATTCACATTTTGCCCTTCACTTCATGACCTTCTGCATGTGATTAAAAATCTTTCACATGGAATGGGTGGAAATCAGACTATGACCTCTTCCACTTCACAATTACTAGCTTGCACTAAGGTGAATTCATTTTAATGTTCTGAGAAACTTGTAGAGACAGTTAAAAACCCTGAATAATTTATTTTTCTTTCTTGCAACAAACCTGCTTCTATTTATATACAGAAATGCTGGCTTCCATGTCAAGTTCCTCTTTATATTCATTCTTTTTTTGCCACATAATTTATTTATATCTGCTTAATATAGGTTTAAAATTAAAGGTAAATATATACGGTGATTTCTTTTAGTCACTCATGTTACAAAAAACATACAGTAAC
>JAOEHY010034118.1:0-47004 GCA_025447955.1 Psilopsiagon aurifrons | reverse complement strand
CTTTTTCTTTTTCTTTTTCTTTTTCTTTTTCTTTTTCTTTTTCTTTTTCTTTTTCTTTTTCTTTTTCTTTTTTTTTTATTTTTTTTCACAGCACTTCATTTGTACCACAACTTTGAATAACCAAAGAAGACTCGGACAGTCCATGACATACTTTGTTTGACTTAAATGAGAAACTGGGGCCATTTCTTTATAAAAAGCAAAACAACTGTGGAGAAGGACAGAAAATACTAAAGGTGTCAGATGTATCACCTCCAAAGAATCTTTTAAACACAAGGCTTACCTTGCCCACATATTGAGTATCTGGACCTGTGTACTCCTCCAGCAAGAAAAATTGATTCCACATCCAACCACGCTTGGTGCGGTGCAGTGTTTTTCCGTCGTTCTCTGACAATCCTGTTAACCTTTCACTGCTTGAGTGCTTGTTAGTCCTTTTTTGGGATGGCATCACATGAATCGTGTGAAACATACAGCTCCAAAGAAAGACTGCCAAGAAGGAGTAAGTCCTCATCATTTACAGAGCTGCTGTTAGCTTCCACTCCACTAATTATTCACAGGAAGAATTTTTTAAAATGTTATACTCCTCTTGTAAGTATGACCTAGGGAATGGAGAAAAGTATTTGAGTAAGTTGCAATAGCAACAGCCTAGTGGTTATGACCTGTGGAAATTGCATATAACCGCAAAAATACTCAGGGAGTTTTAAGTCAAGTTCTGTAATATTTCCTTTAGCATCCTCTATTTCACTCTCTCACATGGTATAAAGACATAAATTTAAAACACAATCTGAGGAAAATACTACTTTATCTGAAAACTTCAGGTTCCAGCAGCCTCCTGACATACCTAACCAGCCCAAATAGCAAGAAGCCTTCCAACCTATTCGCTCCTATTTCAGCCTGATGCTATCATCTCTTACTGTCTGTTCAGAATTGCTGCAAACAGATTTTTCTGTTACTTCATGATTAATACAACAACACAACTTTGCTAGCCCCCCAGTTGTCCAGGGGATCTTCTTCTGGTCCTGCACAAAAGAGCTCATAATATTAACTGAAATTTAAAGTATTAATGATAACTTCAACTGTTTCCTTGTTCAAGAAAGAAAATGTACTTGCTACCTAGAATCATAGAAACATAGAATAGTTAGCTTTGGAAAGGACCTTAAGATCATCTAGTTCGAAACCTCCTGCCATGGGCAGGGACATCTCCCACTACATCATGCCACCCAAGGGTATGTCCAACCTGTCCTTGAACAGCACCAGCAATGGAGCATTCACAACTTCCCTGGGCAACCCATTCCAGTGCCTCACCACCCTTACACTAAAGAATTTCTTCCTCATACCCAATCTAAACTTCCCCTGTTTAAGTTTAAACCCATTACCACTGGTCCTATCACTACAGTCCCTCATGAAGAATCCCTCTCCAGCATCCCTACAGGCCCCCTTCAGATATTGGAAGGTTGCTATGAGGTCTCCATGCAGCCTTCTCTTCTCCAGGCTGAACAGCCTCAACTTTCTCCTCTTATCTGCATACGGAAGGCACTCCATCCTCCTGATCACCCTCATGACCATCCTCTGGACTTGTTCCAACAGTTGCATGTCTTTTTTATGCTGAGGACACCAGAACTGCACACAATGCTCCAAGTGTGGTCTCACATGAGCAGAGTAGAGGGGCAGGATCACCTCCCTTGACCTGCTGGTCACACTCCTTTTGATGCAGCCTGGGGTATGGTAAGTATTCTGGGCTGCAAGCTCACGCTGCCAGCTCATGTTCACTTTTTCTTCAACCAACACCCCCAAGTCCTTCTCCGCAGGGCTGCTTTCAATCTCTTCTCTGCCCAATCTGTACGTGTGCCTCAGATTGCTCCAACCAAGGTGTAGGACCTTGCACTTGCCACGGTTAAACTTCATCAGGTCAGCATCAGCCCACTTCACAAGCATATCAAGGTCCCTCTGGGTGGTATCCCTTCCCTCTAACGTATCAACCAAGCCACCCAGCTTGGTGTCATCAGCAAACTCGCTGAAGGAGCACTCAATCCCACTGTCCATGCCACCAACAAAGATGTTGAACTTGACCAGTCCCGGCACTGGTGCACTGAGGTACACCACTCGTTACTGGTCTTCAGCGGGACATTGAGCCATTGAGCACAACTCTTTGCTTGAAGCCTTCCAGCCAGTTCTTTGTCCACCAAGTGCTCCACCTATCAAATTGATGTCTCTCCAACTTAGTGTCAAGGATGTTGTGTGGAAGAGTGTCAAACGCTTTGCACAAGTCCAGGTAGATGACATCAACTGCTCTACCCCTGTCCATCAGTTCCATAGCCCCATCATAGAAAGCCACCAGATTGGTCAGGCAAGATTTCCCCTTAGTGAAGCCATTCTGTCTTTCACCAACCACCTTTTTGTTTTTCATGTACCTCCGCATGCCTTCCAGGAGAATCTGCTCTAAGATTTTGCCAGGCACAGAGGTGAGGCTGACTGGTCTGTAGTTCCACGGGTCATCCATTTTCCCCTTCTTGAAAATGGGGGTTATATTTCCCTTTTTCAGTTGTCAGGAACTTCACCTGACTGCCATGATTTTTCAAATATGATGGACAGTGTCTTAGGAACTTCATTTGCCAGCTCTTTCAGGACCCGCGGATGGATTTCATCAGGTCCCATGTACTTGTGTGCGCTCAGGTTCCTAAGATGGTCTCAAACGAGATCCTCTTCTACAGTGGTCCCAGGGTCTTCATTCTCACAGTCCCTTCCAAGACTTGCGTGGTGTGGTCAGAGCATTTGCCAGTAAAGACTGCGGCAAAGAAGTCATTAAGAACCTCAGCCTTCTCCAAATCCAAGGTATTCAGTTCTCCTGATAGGTTCCTGAGGCGGCCTGTGTTGTCTCTAGTCTGTGTTTTATTTGCAATGTACCTATAGAATGGCTTCCTGTTATCTTTAACTTCACTAGCCAAGTTTAATTCTCAGTGGGTCTGAACTTTCCTATCCTGGACCGTAGCTTCCCAGACAACATCCCTGTATTCTTCCTATGCCTCCTGTCCTTGCTTCCACCTTTTATAAGCCTCTTTCATAGAAACCCTCCTGGGGCTACCAAACATCTGTATTTGGCAACGAATTCTGAATTTAGAATCTATTTTATTTTTCTCCCTCCTGAATGAATGGGAATTTTCATCATATAGAATTTTATTCTGTTTTTTATTTTTCTGGAGTTGATGTTTTGTGTAGAAATATATAAACAACACTTAATCAAAACCAAAGGTACTGGGGGGGCCTTGGGGTAGGTTTTTCTTTGTTTTGGCAGTTTAACCAACATGCTTGATGCCCCCGTCTTTTCCACAACTTGGGTTTCTTGTCAAGTCTGGTTTTGGTTTAGGATAACTTTAGCTGAGCTGCCATTGTGAGCTGCCAGTGTATACTACAGAAAGCATAGGAAAACAATTAAGCAGCAAAAGCATCATTTGATTTGGGAATCCTAGTCCATGAACAGTGATAGAAGCATGAAGCCACACTATCCAGAAGTTTTAGAGTACTGAAATTTTGAAACGAAATCTAAACATGATACCTATCCTCCTTTCTCCCACAAACCAACATTACCAGCAGCTTTTTTTACTTTGTTTTATTCAGGGGAGGGGAATGAAGACTTTTTCTGCATTAAAAAAAAAAGTAAATTTTTTTTTTTTAAAATAGAATGCTTTTTGTGAATATTTTTAGTCAGTTGTGAACAACAACTATTTAACAGGAGACATACACTGAATTGTACTCTAATGACCTTAATGATAAAATTGACAGAATTTTCCCCTTGCATGAAGGTTTCCTTAAGAAGATGATATTCTATATGGTCTTAACTAGCAGTCATAAAGGAGGATCTAAGTCTTAGCATTTGAACAACTCCAGACAGAGTTTTAGCTGAGCAAGAACTGAAGGCTTGGAATATTTGTCACTTTCTAACATAATGTTCAAAAAGAAAACAATGGGTGTCAATTTTATGCAGAAGACCATGCATATAATGCAGGAAAACTCGTATTTTACTTTTACTTCTTTATTTGATTTGAAGAATTAGAACACAAAGTAAATTAATTCTATTTGCATAAAATAATGAATGTACATAGATCTTGACATACATTAGTTGTTGTATTTTCTTTGAATTCTTGTTTTCTCCCTTGTAATTCTCAGTATGCTTCTGCTACATGTAGAGGGGCAAAGGGGAACTCTCCTGTGGCTAATTTAATACCAATATTTTTTGGCATTAACTGATGATCTTGCCTTGTGTTTGAAGCTTTTCCTGGATAAAGACAAAAAGCCCTCCAAACCTCAGCTGTTCTTTTATCCCATCATCTTTGATAATCCTAATTCCCTGTATAACATAGAATGAACTAGTTTTTATCACCAAATAAAACTATTTATCAATGTAGAGCGTAAGATATCTTCTTGATACTCAAATCCAACCCACTGCACCAACTGAGGGAGATTGCAGAGCCTCTTCAGACTTTGTAACTTAGATCCTGGTTAAATTATTGGAAAATGAAAATCAACAGCAACAGGAAAAATTTTTGACAGTAAATAAAAAAAAGCCTGCAAAGGTAGATTATCAAGTTTGTCCAATGGTTCTGAAGGCTCTTATCTCTTCTTGAGACACTCTTGCTTGATGTGAACTCAAATAGTGATCTTTAACAGCTTCATTACAGTACTTTTTGTTGGACTATATTTCAATAATTCACCATAAATACATTCTGAACTATAATATGTTTAAATATTCATACTGATCAAACTGTGGATTTGATTGCTTTTACTTTGTGTATGAGTGAAGTGTTGCTATGTAAATATTCCAATAAATATCATGGTTTTATATATTTAAGATAATTACTGATTTATTTCTCCAATTTCCTGCAGTATCATCTCTTCCATTGATTAAACAAAGCCAACCACAAAACAAAAATAAAAGCCCTAAAAAACTATACACGTATTTGGCAAAATATTAACATGCATTGAATTTCTGACACTACTAAAATTCCTAAAATTATATTTTACAAAACCTCTAGGCCTTAGAAAGGCTGTGAAAAACAGGTTGTCCAAAATCGTCAAAGAGTTTACATTTTATCTTCAAAATGTCATTTCAGAACTTAGACAAATTTAACACTCAGATGATTTAGTCTGGTTTATTTTTACTCTTCTTTGGAATGGGAGAAGAATCAATATCTTTTCATTTGGCCATTTGGAGTTGTGTGATTACATCTTCAGTTTTTTGGTAATTTCAAATGGAAATCAAATTTCAAATACTTCACTTTTGCTACTTCAAAATGATGCATTTTTAACTTCCTGAAATTGTCCTCATTCCATTCTGTCCAAACACTATCTACCATACTCATTCAAATGCATAAGATGTTTACATGACTCTTTGTAGTCAAAGAAATACTTCAAGCTGGTATCTCATCTCTGAGTCAGCTGTCCAAGTTGGTCAGGAGTTGCATTTGGTAGACTCAGAAGGTGTCTGAGTTTTATTTTAATACTAAAATAAAGCATTCTGATATAGTCTAGAAAAGTAGGAGCAGCTATTCAGGAGACCAAAATGCATTGTGCATGGTTTTATTTTCTCGAAGGTACCTAGTTTCCCATATTTTGTCTCAGCCAGGGCAGAACTCAATCTGAGATGGTTTCAAGTGTATGATTTTCTGTATAGTACTGCCCTCTACTGATTTCAGATTTTCAAAGTTACAGAAGAACTATTACTATTACTAAGAGTAAAGATAACACCCTTCATATCAAGAAGGATATGACTCAGGTTTCGGAATGACAGAATTTTGGGGTGTTTTTTTGCAATAGTTGGATGTATTATGTGTAAAGAGTTATTGTTCTGGATCAGTCTGGATCTACTGAACATTATGGTAAATTATTTCTTTTAAAAGGAGCAAAGATCTTAAGTATGAAACCAGGGAGAATAATTGTAATGTTTTTTTCTTTCTAAATAACTAATCAAAATTATATACATAATCTCTGTTATTTTACTTCTGCTTTCATTATTTAATCTGTTCAATAGTCAATTTCTTGTCAAACAAAGCAGAATGGTTTTCTTTCTAGTTGCATTGCAAATGTCTTAAGATGAGGAATTCATGTTTTAAACCTCTTAATGCCCAGAATTGTGGAGAACCTACATTCTTTCCATACTTTGCGAAGCAGAGGATCTGAGTGGAGTCTATAAATGTTTTTTATTTTTATTGTTTAAAGGATCTGTAGTGGTAGCCTAGAAACATTACAGTTTCTCCTTGCAGTAAGAAGTTTGATATCAGTCCCAGTTCCAGGTAAATTAATTTTCTCTGTATGAAAGACATTATTTTCCTGAGCACATTAGCAACTGGAAAAAAAATGCATCATTTAAAGTCTTTTTGAATGTAAAATATTCTATTTAGATTCTTCAGGTGTTGTGTGGAATAAGCCCTGCTGGGATCAATAGCAGGGATTTGTTAGCAATGATGCCAATTTAAATGTTTCTATAGCAATTGCCATGACAATGTTTTTAATTAGTACAGCACAGTCACTCACAAGCATGACATGAAGAAAAGCTAACCTTCGGCAACTTGATAATGTATCCTACATTAGTTTGCTTCATTTGTTAATAGTAAAGTAAAGTTTTGTTTTAAAAGAAACAGGCTGTAGTGCTCATGTAGAGCTAAAAATAGAAGTTAATTTCAGCAACAGTTCTTCATACTGCACTTACCAATCTTTAAATAGAAAAGATGCATCTGATGTTTAAAATCTGTAAAACAGGATATAGCAAGTATAAAAGTTCTGAAGCCCGCATGCATGGAAGTGATCTTACTGAATTTGGCTGTATTTCTTTTGAAAACAAGGTTTTTGAATGTAGCTTTAATCTATCTAGACTGAATACTCATAATGGAGAAGATGTAGCAGTAAGAAGTTATGCTATGAATAACACTGCCACCATTGATATCAAGACTTAAGTAGAGGTTAGGTCTGTGCTACTGTAGGTTCACTTTTATTTTCCCCCAAACTAATTAAATGATAGTCCATATATGCATACACATGCTTCCCTTTGACTGCGGTGCTCAAATGTTCTCTGAGTGCAGTTATTGTGCAAACATGAATATGGACTATGGATGTATCACTGACAGTTGAATCCTTTTGTTTTCATCTTCCTAATATTTTTTCTTCCCTCTCCTCTCTTCATAGGTAAAGATGGGGTTGGGAGTAACATTGAAAGGATGAAAAGAAAAGTGACAATGTGCATCTTGACTGATCATCCATTCTGAACCTGGGAGAGTGAAGGAAGGTGTTTTCATTTATTTCTGTGAGAGCTGAGGTTGATTTTGAGGGATCCACGAAATTTAAGGGACAGATTTTTGACTAATGAACAGGTATTTTTGACTAATGAATAAGTATTCTTTGAGTACAAGTGCTCAGTTCCCATTCAGGCACAGAAATATGGACCACATGAAAAAGAAAGCATTTTCCCACCCAGCAGCTCCTCCTGCAAACCTACCAGAACAGATTTTCAGAACCGCTTTTTTGCCCATTGGGTTGCTGATCTGTTCAACAGTATATACAGTGGAGATAAGCCCAGGGGACAATTTTGTCAGGAAACACCTGAAGGCAGTTCATTCTACCTGGGACACTACTGCAAGTTCTCTCAGCTACATGAGTCAGGAAAACACACTAATATAAAGTTTTAGGGAAAATGAACTAATAGCAATTTGCATTGGAATGTCTATTGAATTAATGTCTTTAGGCATATGGTTTATAGGTGCACTAGAAGAAACATTTATCTTGCTGTGACAAGAGAGTTCTAGCATTTATTTTAGTGTTTTTCCAGACTCTTAGGTATGTATATTAGAGACACTGGTCCAAATTCCACTCAACATGGCTTATCTTCTCTATAGTACGTGCAGTATCACCAATTCACCAGGTGGGTGGATCTGGAAAGAAAATGTGTTGATTTGTGTTTGGACAATCCCCACTGACAAAGACTCATGGAGTAACACAGCTGTGATTTAAAGCAACTGTGTCTGGGCAGTGAGAGTACCATCTGCCCTTCTCTGGAACAAGTTTCTTCCAAGGTGCAGATGAAATTGTTTCTGGACTCTTTCTCCCCTAACCATCCTACCTTCAGCTAACAAATGAAGCCTGTAGCACTTCCAACCCATCCTGTATAAGAGTCTCTCACTTCTTAGGAATAGTATTCAGCAAAGCTAAAAAGAGACTTTGAAAATACCTGTTCCTGAGGCAGCAGACTGCTAGATTACAAAAGTGAAATGTGTATTTTTACATTAAAAAAAACCCAACAAACTAATACCCCCCACCACCACTTTTTCTCCAATAATAAACCTTTCTACAGGATCTACTTCTAATCAGCATGAGAAAAACTAGGAAATATAGAACTTGTAAACCCTTAACACAAGGCCTTTTGAAGGCATTTCTTCAATCTTTAGTACTGATATTTCTTCACAGGGAACATATTTCACTCTTATCATACAATGAAGCTACATTATAAGTTTTTCTATCACACCTTAGTTACAAATGCAGCATATTCATCACATTCATCATCAGATTCATAAAGAATAGGAGATAAATAAAAGCAAAATTTTGTTCTTCACTTCCCCTTTACAATTGTCTCAAGTTCTGTCACTCGTAAACTGGATGGCTCTACTATAATATTGATACCCTTAAATATTTTTAAGGCTCTTATTGCTTGGCTGGTTTCAGGGGTGGTGGTGGTGGTGGTGGTGGTGTTTGGTTGTTACTTGTGGTTTTTTGCTTTCTTTTCTTTTTTTCTTAAACAGCATAGCCCTCTATCTGCCTGCTGCAAAACCAAGCAGTATCTGTAGGCATAGATTCCTGTATTCCAGACATGTTGATTCTCATCAGTCTCTCTGCATGAAACAGATGAGATTCACCTACAGCAGCACTATTAATAACAGGATGTACTTGCCTAATGTCTTGTTATATCCTATGAAAGCACATAGTCCTGATAATTAGGACTAAGTCCTTTTGCCAAATGCCTCTTTCTTGTGTTTCATTGTGAAGCAGTCCATGTTAGTCACACAGATAGGCCTTAATGAAGAAGTCTGAGACTCCATATCAGATGCCTCATACTTCTCCATATCTCCTAAACATAACATGCACGACAATGAGACCTTTCTGAACTTTCTGAGTCCACAGCTTGCATAATGGCCTAAGAGGTTCTTACAAGCCAGCATTTCCTGGAATAAAAACATCTTTAAGCCAGTATTTCTTAGATTTTTCAAAACTATTTTAGTGCTTCCTATCCTCCTCCTTTTTTTTTTTTTTTTTTTTTTTTTTTTTTTTTTCTCAAGTACATCTGGGTCGTTAGAAATTTCTTTTCCTATAGCAAAGGATTGTGAAAATCAGACTTAATTTCTGTCTGCAAGGAAATAGGCATGCACATCCCTGGACTGGAAAAAACCTCAGTTGCTGACCAATTAAACGTAGTTGGCAGATTCAGACTGGTAATTGCAGACCATTTTCGCTGTTTCATTCCTGAAGTAACTAAGCAGCTGCTGAATGCTACCATTTATCAGCTCTCAACCCCTTTTATGCCTTTCTACTGTCTCCAATGGGATCACAAAATCTTTTGAGACTGGTGATCATAATCTGTTGCAGTATTCAAGCAGCAGGAACTTCATGCATGTATAGGCAGCAGCTTAATCATATTCTCTACTTAATTTCATCATGATACATAGCTTTTTTTCTCTGTTGCATAGCCCTGTGTTAAAGTTTCCTGTTATTATCTAGTTACATTATGGTTATTCCTCAATTTCAATTGCCTGACATTATAATTTTAAATGTAAAATCTGGGGGTTGCCACATGTATGTCTTTATATAATTCTGTACCAATTTCACCATACATAATTTTCTTGTCCACTCTCTGCATCGCATAGACCACAAATGTGTGTGTGTATATATATATATATATATATATCTCAAACTACTATAGTTATTATACCATTGTTGGCTAGAGATAGATTTGTATGGAAAGACTCAAATCCATATGGCTGAACTTTTTTCTTTCCCTTATCTCTCTCTAAAGCAGGGTTACCATCTCCAAATCGTCCTGTGCTTCATTCTCAAACACTAACAAGAATTTTCTGAGACAGTGCCAGTTCGTACAGGCTAAACTTATGTTAGGGACTGTAACAATACTGAAATGGTAAGGACAATTGCATTGCAAAAGCCAGTTTCCTTGCCAGCTTAAGTATATATGGTATGGAATAACCCTTTGGTCAGCAGGGGTCGGCTGCCCCAGCTGTGTCCCCTCCCAAACTCTCGTGCATGCCCAGCCTGTTTGCTGGTGGGGTGGTGTGAGAAGCAGAAAAGGCCTTGACTCTTTGGAAGCACTGCTCAGTGGTAACTAAAACATCCCTGTATTATCAACACTATTTCCAGCACATATCTGAAAGATATCCCTATCCAAGCTACTATGAAGAAAATTAACTTTATTGCAGCCAAAACTAGAAAATACAGAATGTCATAAAGTTTTTCACCTTGATATTCAAACTTGTTTTCAGGTTACTTATGAATATGTTGAATACTGCTGTCCCTAATGCAGAACCCTATGGAAGACTACAACAAACTTTATTTCAATGTGAAAACTAATTATTCACTTCTTCCTCCTGGTTCTTGTCATTTAATCAGTCACTGATATATGCAGGGACCTTAAGTTCCGGCTCATGGTTGCTTAAGTACCTGCAGTTAGTGACCCTGTCAAAAACCTTCTAGAAGCACAACTAGCTCATATCAAAGAGGTCAAAGCTATCTATATGCATGACAACTCATTCAGAGGACTCAAATATATCTGTGAGGAAGGACTTCCCTTTCTGAAGTCTCTACTGAGTTTCCCCCAGTATCTCATATATCCAACAGTGGTATTCTTTATGACTTGATAGTGGTTTGACTGGTTTAGGCCTCAGATTTTGTTCCTGCAATTTGCCCTTTGTAGAACTGTTACAGCAGTTTCATCACTGAGATTTTGAAGTTTCCTGATTGTATGTATGAAATAACTGCAACTGAAATACTACTAGATTGAAATTAAATCTTCTGATGAGTCCCTGTTTAAATAAATAAATTATTTAAAAAACCCCAACCCAGATCTGGTATTTAATGCTTAAAAGTTTATAACTCCTATTTTCTCCTGAAAACTGTGACAAATGAACCACAGAATACTGAGTAGCCACAAGCACAGTACTGATGGTAAAATTTTTCATGGAATTTACCAAACAAGCTTTCAGTTTCTAATTATAATTTTTTGTTAAAATCAAAATGTTTCCACAGCCTCTCATGAAATAACAGAAAGTGTATCATACAGATATGTGGCAATGAGTGTTAGGTGTATATGCTGTTCTAGTGAGCCCCTTTCAGCTCCTTGTATCCTAAGGGTTTACCCTCCCTCCAAGAGCTAGTAGCCTAGATGCTGTCAGCCTCCCTCTGGTGCTTGACAGTCCTGCAGAAAAGCTCACCAAAAACTCTGATCAGTAGCTCAGAATTTGTCTTCTATGATCAATTTCGTACTGAAATTTTGTTTACTTCAAGTTTTAAAGCTCTTGGGAAAGAATTCATCTAAAGTAATAGTTTTGGGGTTGTTTGGAGTTTTTTTCCCCAGCTGAAGTTTCAAGATTATTGTTGCTACCATGATAGGCAACTTCAGAAAACTTCAGACTCATCCAGAACTGAGTCTAAATATGGGGAAATATGCAATCTGCATATACATTTAATAATTTCATTTTGCTTTTTATAATATAATAAATATAACAATGTATGAATATGAAATAATATATATAACTACTTGGATATTATATATAATATATAATAGTATATTAATTCATTTATATATACTTGCCTAACATCAATATTTTATATAAAGGTAATAAAAAAGCAATAGGAAGGATTTTTGAGTGAACTAAGTTTCATTTTCTAGATGAAAAAGCTGAAGTAGTTGAATAGTGCTACTGATTTTTTCATGAACATTTTTTAGCAAAATAATATTTCTAATTGTCTTACAGCAGCATTCATGGTGATGTGGAGAAAATGGAATCTGCTGTGCAATGTGGAATTATGCCTAGATACTAGCATAGAAGAATGGTAGTATGCATCCTGTAGCTAGGACAGCAAAATCAAAATTCATAATTAAATATAACTATAACTATAAAACCAACATTATTTGATTACTAGTCTTACATTAGGAAAAAAAATCTTAAATCATAGGCTCTGCCAGTATTCACTGTTTTTTGTTGATTGAGAGCTTTTAACAGCTTATATATTTCCTCACATTTCTCATCTCATAAAACACCTTGTATTTTACAGAAATAACTAAAATACTTTATGGCTTTTAGTTCTTCTAGGATATGTTCAAAAATTTTGTGAAGCCAATGCACACACAAACCTGTGGACTTGTAACTGTGTCAGAGTTATGCTAAAGATTTTCAAAGAGCAACCCAAATGACCCTTTATTTTATGCCTCATGCACAGGTCCTAATGAAGTCATAATAGTGCAGGAACAAAATTTGTTCTTTTCTGGTCACTTGTCCAGACAGTAAGTGCTTTCCATCAATCTTCTGTTTATGGTGCTCCTTCATTTTTTATTAACAGCACTGCTTAAATAAGGAGCAACTCATGAGAGAATTTTATGTTCCAGTTTTTATGAGTCCTTGATAGACTAGTATTTAACATTTAAAAAATTCTCTAGCTACAGTCTTAGCTGGGAAATGCATGCCTACTCTTACAGAGTTTAGATATCTGCAGTATAATTGCATTTTGCAAAAAAAAAAAAATGGTTTTATTGGCTGCACTTATCAATGCCAAGCAAGATCTGGGGGAAAACCAGAGAGTCTTGAGTTATTTTTTGGTGTTAAGCACATGATGAGTTTTCTTATTATTGAATACCAGATATGTGCTGTCCAAAAGAGGGAGCCACAACATTATTCCATATCTTTCTACTTTATGAGACAATGAAACTGCATCCAGTCTTTTATTCTTTTTTCTTAATTGTACTTGAAGCTGATGTTTCCTCTGTATTTTTGTTATGTTGGTTTTTTTTTTTTGTTTTACATGAATATGTAATATAACTCACACTAGATAATGCATTCTAATGATCTTATTGTAACTGAATTAAATGGTTTCACTAAAGATAAATCATCTTAAACAAGAGAAAAACATCCTGTCATAAAAAAACGTTGATTCATTTCTCTTGCTCTTGATTCTACCATATGCTTTTTTTTGCTATTTTTGAGAAAAGCTTAGTCTCTCTGTACTTGTTTCTCACCTTATGAAATAGGAAATATATAGTTATTAAAGAAGAGTGCTGAGGCATTTGCTAAACATACTTTCATAGTTTGTCTTTATAGTAAGTGAGATTGACATAAAATATCACACTTTGTAACTGATGACATGTCCAGTTCTATGAAAACTCTGATGGAGGAACACAGTACTCATTAAGGCATTGCCCATATTTTGGAAGCCATGGACTGGACTGAGTTCATATCTGAACGGTCAGTAGACTAGGATGCATCTAAAAGAGTAGAAAATAGAAGAGAAATACAGAATGATCAATAGCGCTTGCGCTACTCTCATAATTTCTTTAGAGCATTCTCTTTGTCTCTCCCTGATATTCTGTATACCTCATGGGGAGACAGGCACACCCTGGTAAGCCTATTGTGAGGAGGGACTTCGGTATTTTTGACATCAGAGAAAATTGATAATTGTTTAATCCTTTTCTAATGTTTTTAAACTGAAGTACAGGTTTGATTTGCCTGCTACTTTGCAAAAAACCTCTCTTTCTGGTTTGGCTATGACCATGTCTCATTATTTGATGCTGACAAAATTGGCAGAAAGTAACATTAATATTGATGTTATAGACCTATTTGGTAAAGAAGACAGACCAAATTAAAACCCTAGAGATTCAAGTCCAAATGCAGCTCCTGTGGTTGAAAGAACATGTGTTCAAATATTTATGAAAACGTACATGAAACATATGTGAAACTATGTAACCCCTTGTATAGAATGTGTTTTTCTTTTAATTGCTTCTAGTATTAAAGTAAGAAAAGATGAAGGCAAGTATATGGAAGGAAAATGGACAGAGTTCCAAGAAGAGGAAAGAAGAGAGAGAATACAAACACTTGAGAACAAAAAAAGCTGCAGAAAAGGAGGATAGATGTTCTTCAAAAAAGTATAGAAAGTTAAATGCAAGCATTCCATGGTGTATATTCAGTAGATAAAGTTTGGCTGTCCATTAGAATCACTATTTTCACTTAATCAGATCAAGAAAAAAGGATTTGATTTTTTCAGATCTTCTGAGTGCCAGGAATTAAAATGATTCTATAAATGTTTAGGAAGTATGAAAACAATCTATGTTACATTGGGTCTACTGTTTCATTTATTTTGAAATCCACTAAACTTTTCTGCCCCTAATCTTTTCCTTATTGCAAATATATGTAATAATGTTACTTTCTACATGTGTTTTAAGAGCCTCTGCTGCTTTCTGTGGAACTTCAAAGATTCACATGCCTGGGAGTAAGCATAGTTCACAGAAATCAGTGTTTACCGCAGTGGTACCTGAAGTCATCTATCTGTTTCAATTAAAAATATAGCATATAAATAAGCTTCAGAAAAACTTCTTTGATGTTGCGGTTATGATACATTTTAATGATTCTACTGCAAACTAGATGAGTAGGACTAAGCAGAAAACCAATTAGGTGAATAAAGGACAACAGAATAAACATTCCACCTTGAAATAGTTTAGCTGAACAAAGCATCTAAGCAGCTTCTTCACTTTGAAATACTTTAGATTGTTTTTGCTTAGGAGGTATCTGTTTACCACATAAGGTCAATACAGTCTATGATGTGCCTTGTCGGTACAGCTTGTGACTTGCCTTCTCAATAATTTGCTCCAATACATTTGAACTCAAAACTTGAAAAAAAATTGCTTACAGTTATTATGTTCAACAAGTTGTTAGTATTTGTTAAAAGGTGTTCACCTTTCAGCATTTGCTGCCATTACCAGCTTTTTTTTTGCAAATTTTCTGTAAAAAAAACTTCTTTAATTGGTATATTTTAAAGTTTATGCTTTTCAGATTTAATATCAATATTTCAGGAGCTTTTATAATATTGCCTTACAACATGCAAACGGCTTTTCACTTCACAACTTCTTCTGTGACATAGCAGGATTTAGTAGTTCATATGTAATAATAAAACCACTATAATTATTGAAGGCCTTGTTATCTAATATAGAATTAAATATGTTATCTTAATTTCCAGATTGAACCCCTGGACACACTTGTGTTATAATGAGAGTAATTTTGAACGTGACTTAATTTCACAAAATAAAATAACAAAAAAGGTGTTATCAGTTGCTGTTAAACTATCATAAAAGAAATTAGGAGCTTGATGTTAAATCTATTTCCTGATCTTTATCTCTCTTTTTTGGTCTTGATGAATACATAAGAAAATACACTTGTTAACATCAGCTTCTGAGTTTTGAAATTATAACAGACAACACATTGAAAAATACACTACAAGTGAAACTTTCTTCATTTGGATGTGAGCCTCATGAATTAATTAAAAATAGAAGTGCTTACTCCAGCAATAATTTTACTTTCTGTTTTCCCGGCTGGCATTTGAAAATATGCTCACATTTTCTCCAGTTATGTTCACTAAAGTTCTTTTATGTGCCATCAGGCTTACTTCAAATACTCCATTACCAAGTCAAAACCACTCATACTTTCTATTTATTGTTTTGTTTTAATCATGTAAGTCCTCTGTCATACAGTGAATTACATTTAATGCTTAATTACTGTTTGTTTTTAACTCAGGATGTATTTGCACCTACCACTAAAAAAAGATGGTCTTCATAGCTGGAATTCCCAATTTCTGGTGATTTCTCTGTAACATCTAATATTTTTTTTTCTTTTTTCTTTCAGAAAGCCAAAGCATTCTTGAATTTTCTTACTTATGTATTTCAGTATCATCTTTCTTTTTGCATGTATTCGAAGCTGAAGTGTGGTCAGACACTTTTTATTTTTATTCTTCTCTCCTTCACTTACACAAAACATTATTTCAATAAGCAAGCTGTACCTTTTCTTTTCTCCTCTTCCTTCCATGAACAGTATTTGCCCGGTTCAGGTATGCATAACATTGTTCAGGTTTTTGCTGTTCTAGTCTTTTCAGGAATTTTTAGTGCTGTATTCCAAGTTGTGTAAGTCAGAAAAGATTCTGCTAACTTCAGTGGCTTACAGTTAAGCTTTATTGCATTTCTGTAGTTTTTTTCGGTTTCTGTCAGCCATTAGTGAGTGTCTCTGTCTTTTAATGAAATTTTGTTTAATATATACATTTTAATGTCTTCTAAAACAATGGCTTCTTCAACATGTTATTAATGTATACATTTGCTTTTGATTTTCTAAAACCAAAGATTTCTTAGCCCTATGCATTTTTTTTTTTTTAAATTGTGTGCTTTGTGCTTATCAATTGCTTTAATTATGAAGTACTCAGGTATAACCTTTCCTTTTATTGAATAAAATAATTTAATGTTTTTATAAGCAGTATGTTCACAGTCTTCCATTTATCCCATTTCAAGTTATATTGAAATTATATTTCAAACTCATTTTAATAGCTGAACAAGCTATAATTTCCCTTTCCTTCCCAGCCTGTGCAGCAAGAAGCCTTATTTGAATTTTCCTCTAACTATTCTCTGATGTATCCAAAATCAGTATTTGTTGGCATTTCATGACATTTAGCTTGCAAGGAACAGGGAGTTATTTCACTTGTTTGTTTGAATACTGATGACTTATGTGCAGAAGGTACCATGTTTTAAAAAAATAATTAAACTCTTTTTGTCAGATATTGTATATAAATTGGTTTTGTCTTGCAATATTATATATCTATGCACCTTATAGTCACTTGAACATTGTATAAATTAATGGGGATTCTGAACACATAACAACCCTGTTCAGGAGGAAGAGTATGAAGAGGCTGGAAATTAAAATGTCTTATACTTTAACATTAGTCCTCACTACACACATCAGTTGGCCCATTTGCCCCCTGTTGGTTGCTATTTTCCAGCTGGTGGCCTCTGGTGTGGGTCAGACACTTCAGGCATTCCTGAACAAGCTGGTGCTCAGCCGTGTGCAAATTCTGCCCTTCCTGCCTTTTTACAGCTTTCATCTCCTCTGCTCTGCTTATCAATGACTATGACAGTATTTCCTGCCTTTATAAAGATTGGATCTAAATATTACCAATGTCCCTGTGAATATTCAGCTAGATCATGTTAAGCTCTCCATCAGGACTATGTCCACTTCTGTTGTTTACCTGAACCTTATACTTATCTGCTTTTACAGAACACTTTGTAATACTTTGTTGTAATTGTTAGCTGTTACTTGGCAATTTCTGAGGGCCGCTACATGAATACTGATTTGCTTGGTCTCTAGTACAACACTGACCTTTCAGTTCAGTGATAGAAGGATAGAACCATACCACTACAAAGATATTACATATGATACACTAATATTATTTATATAATTTTGTCAGGTTCTACTCTTTCTTCTTGAAGATTTAATATCAGTATTTTATTCTGTGCTCAATGAGAAAACCTGTTCTTCAAGTTGCTGCATTTTTTTTACTAAACTGTAAGCAACAACTGTTTATACTTTCATTTTGCATCAATACTTTAACAAGAATTAAAATTCAGAAGTAAAATTATTTGGTTATTCTTCTCTCATCTGAAGTCAAAGATAAATCTTGGACTTAAGCAATGCAGACTCATATCCATAAAAGTTTCTGAACTTGCAAATAGCTTCATATTGAAACTTGACTGGTTAATAGTTCTAATTTTTAAAATGCACTGGTTTTGCTTTCCTGTGTATTATCCTGTCCGTCAGATTTATAAGTGATGTCAAAATCACAGCAAAGTAAATAAAAAATTCTCCACTCTCAAATTCTTTCACAACCTCCTTCTTTGTACTTCCAGTATTTGTGGCATATGAACATAAGGTAACTTAGGCCACGTATCTTTTTACGAACCTCAAAGTGTTTGAAAATGCAGAAGACAAATGTTGTTCTAAGTTTCTCTTCTTATTGCTGTGGTTTACAGACACTATAAATACTTTCCATCAGGGAAGTGGGATTCTGTACAACAAACTTAAAGCTGCTTAAAATTGCATATATATATATATTTGTGTGGGTCTCTTAGATATAGGCTCCTTAAAATTCTGCAGACTCATAAAGTAAACACTACTCACTTAAAACGGTGTATATTTAGTGAGTTAGGTAGTGTTGTACTGACCTGTGAGACCTGGGTTTAGTGTTTTTAATTCACAAATGATAAATTGACTTTCACTTACGCAATATGCAATATTGTTCATACTGGGAAATGCAGAAATATCACTAATGTTTCTATTAGTTAGTGAATGCAATTTTTTCCAGGCAGTCACTATCAGTGGCCATAAATATGATAGAAGAATATATAACTTGCAGATGGCCTGATCAAAGCTCATCATAATAGGATGACAAACTATGGATATAAAGTGTATGTACATAGCTTAGTTTGGATCCTGTGTTTTAGCTCACTCCTGGCCTTTGCTGGAGGTCTCTTAATGACGAGTGCAGGCAATAGCATTAGTGTTTGTTGATATCTTCCAATGCTTTCATTATTTTAATTTAAATAAAGTGCTAAGCCAAACATAATGGCAAGATTGATTCTTTTGGAGAAGAGGTCAGCGAGACCTGAAGTGAAGGGAAGGATCTTTTCCTCCATTTGCTAAACTAGCTTGGTTTCCAGAGCAAAGGGAAATAACTTTTTCACTGACATATCACAGTACTGTGGAGGGTATCCTTCCCCTTTCCCTTGCTTCCCTCAAATTGAAGACCATTCTCCCTGCTTCACTGTTGTCCTGGGTTCAGCAGTAGCAGTCATTTTTCTCCTTAACAACTGGTGCAGTACTGTGGTTTTCACATTCAGCCTGGGAACAATGATGATAACACCAGTGGTTTTAGTTGTGGCTAAATAATGTTTACTCTGACTAAGGACTTTGAATCTCATGCTGTGCCAGGGAGGAGGGGAAGCTGGAAAGATGCAGAAACAGGACACCTGACCCAAACTAACCAAAAGGGTATTCCAGACCACAGCATGTCATGCCCACTATATAAATTGGCAGCAGTTAACCAAAAGGGGTACATCACTGCTGGGTCCAGCTGGGTATTGGTCAGTGGGTGGTGAGCAGTTGTATTCTCTTCCCTTGTTATTCCCCTTCTCATTATTATTATTGGGGGTAGCAGTAGTGGTTTTGTGTTATGCCTTAGTTACTGGACTGTTCTTATCTCAGCTTGTGGGAGTTACATTTTTTCGATCCTCATCCTCATCCCTCCAGCAGTGGGGGGAGGAAGAGGGGGAAGTGAGCAAGAGGCTGCGTGGTTCTGGGTTGCTGGCTGGGCTTAAATCATGACAACTGTGCTCTCTTCAAACTGACAAGTCTGTCAGAGCCCACAAAACTTAATAGTCCTCCAGCTCAAACCACAGGTAGGGCAGAGCAAAGCCACTTGCTCCAGAAATCAGTGAGGCCAGACCCTAGGGAGGGCTACAGAGTCTGAGAAGAGATAACTGCTAAAATGTTATTATACTTCTGCTATTTTGGCAGATAATAATTTTATTAATTGGCATAATGTATATTTAGATTCTACTGGGATCTTGAGGCACTCCTGCTCCCTAGCAGATGCAGAGTATGAAATTATAATGCACCTGAATGTCGCTAGTAAGTAAATTCCAACTTTTTAATTACACTTATTTATGCCTTTAAATACATATATATGTAAGTAAAGCATATGTATAATTATGCATTTAAATATTGCAGAGTTTTGCATTGATTATGTTTAGATTTCTTTCACATGTAATTTCATAAAACTGTGGACAATAATCCAAATGAACCCTGACATGTACTTCTTATTAAATTCTCAGTGAGATAAGCTGCAAGTTTTAACATCTATTCCTAGCATTATAAGATACATAAATTCTCAGACACAGCAGTTTAACATACCATGCATTAACATTCCATTTCTTGAGGAAAAAAAAATTACAATACATCCTGCTTCCAAAAATGACCATTATATTTCACGGCAAATAACAGGTTTTCATCTTTTGAACAGGAGAGATGCTGTTTGTCACATACATTTGAGAAAACAGTTGCTTGTAAGTAGAAGTTCTTTTTCCTATGACTACCTTTTTATTTAAATATTAATATCTACATTTCTCTCTTTAAAAATAGGAGAAGAAATTATGGGTGCTCTGTGGCAATCTGAAAACCTCATATTTCATTCAGTGTGTCTTAGAATTTACCACTACAGGCTACCTGGAAAAAAGAGAGAACATGTAGATTTTTCTTGTTCTTCTTATACTTCGGGTAACTGGTAGTGGCCACTGGGATGGAAATTTCTGTTAAAAAAGAGCATGCCCACTTCGCTTGACTCATCAGTTATCCTGATAAAGCTAAGATTCAGGAGCAATTAAGTAAAGTAGGAAGAATAAGTCAACTTTATATTTTCATTGTAGAGGGACATTTCTACAAAAGTTATCAAAGGTACTAATTTGTCTACCTTGGGGATGATTGTTTAAATAACCATACAGTAAGGCTGAAGATATTCTGAAAACTGCATTGTAGCAACAAGATTCCATGTTTCCTGAATCTTTGCCTCTTGAAGTGAGAAACAGTGAGACAAGCTGAAAGCCTCATTTTGCAATAGTTGCTTTAATTTTCTGAAGGTAGGAATTTTGTCAATAAATATAATCAGGTAGAAAATGTATGGATATTAAACACAGGTGCTTCACTGAAAGCAATCAGTCATGCCATATAATTGTATTAAGGTGATTTAGTCATCAGTTCCTCTTTCAGGGAGTTCTTCCCTCAATACAAAGTCGTTGAATAAGGTGAAAATTTTTTGCTGGAAATCTTGAAAGAATAAACTGAGGTTGACTTGTTGGTGGGCCTGGGGAACTGCCATCCAATCAGGTTCACCTCTGTGTATGATTCTATCATTGAACAGATCATCCTGGAAAACATGTCAAAACATATGGAAGACAGGGACATGATTAGGGACAGCCAACATGGATTCATCTAGAGCAAATCCTGTCTGAATAGGCTAGTGGCCTTCTATAATGTACTGACTGTATCAGAGGACTAGGACCTACAGATGTGATCCACCTGGGTTTCTTTAATGCCTTTGTATATTCCCCATGATATTCTTGCTACTAAATAGGAGACATACGGGTTTCATGGTTTGACTATTAGATGGATAGAGAACTGGATGGATGGATGGATGGATGGATGCATGGATGGATGGATGGATGGATGGATGGATGGATGGATGGATGGATGGACGGACAGGTGAGTCAGTGGCTCAGTGTCCATTGGAAACCAGTAATGAGTGGTGCACCTTGAGAGTCTGAACTGGGAGAAGTATTATTTAATAACTTAATGAGATAGACAGTAGGACTGAGTGCACTCTCAGCAAATCTACAGTTGACACCAACCTGTGTGGTGCAGCTGATACACTGAGGGAAGGCATACCTAAAAGGACCTTGACAGGCTTGAGGAGTGGCCATGTGTGAATCTCAGGAAGTTCAATAGTGGTAAGTGCAAGGTACTGCAGCTGGGTCAGGACAATCCCCAGTATCACTACAGACTGAGGGAATGAAGGGACTGAGCATACTTATGGAGAAGGACCTGGTGATACTGGTGAATAAACAATTGATCAGTTTGTATGGGGCTTTGAGCAACCTCATCTAATGAAAAATGTCCCTGTCCATGGCAGAGAGATTGAACTAGATTATCTTTAAAGGTCCCTTCTGACCCAAACCATTCTATGATTCTGGATTGTTGGTGTAGGCCTAGCAGCTGCTTTGCTGTGTTTTCCTCTACTATTTACGAGTCTGGGTCTGCTGTTAAAGAAGAGAAGCTTGAAATGGCCTGCAGAGTTCTCCTCAGCTTGGAGCATATAAGCGTCTTATTTACTTCATATTGGCAAGAGCATGTACACTGGACAACTTGAAATGCAAGTGCATGCATCGCTTCCATGACACTGATGCTGCGCACATAAAAAAAAAAAAAAAGAAAAAAACATATATATATTGACAGCATTATGTAGATGTAGAGATTGAAGTATATTTAAATAGATATCTTTAGATCTCTTTATCTCACCTCTGTCTCTGAAATGATATCAACATCAATACAAATGCACATGCACGTAAGCACATATACATGTGCTTGTTTTCACCACAAGAAATGAAATTTCAGGATTTTTCTTTTATTGCCTACTAAACTCACAGGCTGACTGGCATGAAATCTAATTAGTGCTAATCAACTTGAGGTGAAGGAAGCAGAAAATTAATGTGACTCATTTTTTTTTCCATTCTAAAGCAAAGTCCTTCTATTTATGATCCTTAAAAGCACGTTTTCTCAGATTTCAGTTCTCAGTCCATACAAAATAATGATTCTGATGCTATTTGCACAGAAAGGCCAGAAAAATGCTACAAAATGCATTTTGGTCCCATTTGTACTGTAGCTGCCCAGAGCATTGTGTTTAAAAATAACTCAAATCATGTAATCCAGAAACTGTTTCTGATTTACAAAAATCTTCATGACGCTTCAGATTTGTGAATCCATTCTGGAAGCTTTAAAGAGGAAGCCTGCCTTTCCTTCCTTTCTTCCCCATAGAACTTCTTTCTACCAGATTGTGAGGATTTCCTCTACAGACTTTTGGCACGTCCTTTAATAATTACATTAGGTTACTCACTGTATGTTTCTGCCCTGGCTTTGTATTGTTTGGGACCCCTATGTATAGGTTTTCAGAAAGTTCCCAGTGACATGCATAGCACATATGTTTCACACTTCTGTACTTTCAGAAAAATATCATTTAAATAGTTATACTAAGTTTATAAAATTTTCTGCCAATTAAAAAATAGCAAATTCTTTCTGAATAGATGTTGAGATCCTCTTTATGACATGAGACCAGGAACTTTAATCCTGCGCTGGTTAATACTTAAAACCTGTTTTAGTTCTTTTGAACACTCCTAGTCTGATACAAACACAGATCTGGACTCGAACTACACAAGAACTTTCTACTCTCTTTCATATGCTATTGTTAGGAAATTTTCAGATGCATGTTATCATTGATATTCTCCTGTAAGGCATGCTGAGGCACATGAAAAACAACAAGGTGCTTAGTGAAAGCCAGCATGGCTCCACTAAGGGGAAATCCTGCCTGACCAATCTGCTGGCCTATGATGGGACTACGGAACTGATGGACAGGAGTAGAGCAGTTGATGTCATCTACCTTGACTTGTGCAAAGAGTTTGACACTCTTCCACACGACATCCTTGTCTCTAAGTTGGAGAGACATCAATTCGATAGGTGGACCTCTCGGTGGATAAAGAACTGGCTGGATGGCTGCACGCAAAGAGTCATGGTCTATGGCTCAGTGTCCAGCTGAAGACCAGTAATGAGTGGTATCCCTCAGGGATCGATGTTGGGACCGATCAAGTTTAACATCTTTGCTGGTGACATGGACAGCGGTATTGAGTGCTCCCTCAGCGAGTTTGCCGATGACATCAAGCTGAGTGGCTTGGTTGATACGTTGCAGGGAAGGAATGCCATCCACAGGGACCTTGACATGCTTGTAAAGTGGGCTGATGCCAACCTGTTGAAATTTAGCCATGACAAGTGCAAGGTCCTACACCTGAGTCAGAGGAATTCCAGGCACAGCTGCAGGTTGAGCAGAGAAGAGATTGAAAGCAGCCCTGTGGAGAAGGACTTGGGGGTGTTGGTCGATTGAAAAATGAACATGAGCTGGCAGCGTGAACTTGCAGCCCAGAATGCCAACCTGGGCTGCATCAAAAGGAGTGTGACCAGCAGGTCGAGGGAAGTGATCCTTCCCCTCTACTCTGCTCATGTGAGACCTCACTTGGAGTGTTGCGTGCAGTTCTGGTGTCCTCAACATAAAAAGGATATGCAACTGCTGGAGCAAGTCCAGAGGATGGTCACGAGTATGATCAGGGGACTGGAGCACCTCCCATATTAAGATAAGATGAGAAAGTTGAGGCTGTTCAGGCTGGAGAAGAGAAGGCTGCGTGGAGACCTCATAGCAGCCTTCCAATATATGAAGCAGGCCTATAGGAATGCTGGGGAAGGACTCTTCATTAGGGACTGTAGTGATAGGACAAGGGGTAAAGGGTTCAGACTTCAACAGGGGAAGTTTAGATTGGGTATGGGGAAGAAATTCTTTAATGTAAGTGTGGTGAGACACTGGAATGGGTTGCCCAGGGAAGTTGTGAATGCTCCATTGCTGGTGGTACTCAAGGTTGGGTTGGACACAGCCTTGGATTTCATGGTTTAGTGTGAGGTGTCCCTGCCCATGGCTGGGGGGCTGGAAATAGATGATCTTAAGGTCCTTTCCAACTCTAACTATTCTATGGTTCAATGATTTATGTATTACTTGGCATTAGTGAGTAATCAAACATAAACTGTGATCCTGTGTCTATGTATAGCAGTGCAATACACTGTTTAATCAAGCAAATGCTCAGTAAGCATAATGCTAAAAGTGGTTTTAAAAATGTGCCTATTCTTCCTGTAGGCTTTAAGTTTTGGGAAAGTATTATGAACTAGATCTCAGCCTATTGTAGACATAATTAAAACATAGAGGACCTTTCTGTATTTGAGAAGTTTATTCTTTGTGGATTCATATTGTAGAGGGCTGTTTGACAAATTTGCTCTAAAAATTAAATGTGAATTGAATGAATGCAAATTCAGATGTAAATAAATAATTAGAGTTAGTACCATTGGCAGGAGTGTTAAATCTTTCCTTCTAGCAGTGCCAGCAGTTATGTTTCTGAATGTGCAACCCTAGGTACTTTCCTAAGCTGTTATGTGCTAGATTCAACCTTTTCAGATCTAAGTCAGACAATATGAATGAGTATCTTTTATTTTACTTTAAAAAAAAAAAAAATATCAATCTGTGGTGGGCCTAGCTACTTCCTAATTTACTCTCCTTTTTTACTTTGCTAGTGCTATTTTCTCCTTTCCTGAATAAAAGTTTCAGGGAATAGTTCTCAACTAATAGGGGGTTTTGGCCACTTGTAGTTGAAAATAGTTGTACCACATTTTTGGAGAATTTTTTTTTTTTAAATTGCCTTAAAAATTATTTGGAGGTACATTAAACACATGGAATACTTTTCTGGGTTTAAAGTCCTGTACTTTGCTGTAGGGATGGTTTGGCATTTTGAGTTATGAGAATTTTTCAGTAGGACTAGGACTGGAAGAGCAAGCGCTACCAGAAACTGCATTTTGTAAAAATGTGACAAATGCTATTAAAACATTAGAGACCCCTTACTTGAAGTGATATGTGGGTTCTCAGCCTTAATGCTGCTACTACTGCCACCGCTATTAAGCAAAGAACAGTGTCTTCAGCATCATTGGTAGAGAAATTTTATCTAGCTGCATGAAGGAAAATGAAGAAACTAATGATTTTTCTTTAGGACACAAGTGGTTTCCTTTAGTATCTTGCTGCTAGAAAAGATATAAATACAGAAATAAATCCAGAAATGTGTGTTGATTTGGATAGAAGGTGTGTGTCATACAAATTTAAAAAATTTAAAAGCAAGATCCAGCTCAATTGCTGGTAATCCATGGGATGCAGGTAACAGCAAGGAATTAAGAATCTACATTAATTTTTATATTTCCAGTTGCCAACAAGTCTGAATTCTCATCAAAAGTGAAATTTCCTTTTACATTTGGGAAGCAAATGTAGGGATTAGTGCAAATCTTGCAGGAAATAGGGAAATAGTTTTTGTAACATAGTATTTTTATTTTTACTCTGACGAAAATATATATTTTCATCAGACAGAATCATTATGAAAACGCAGATTTAGCAGTCATTTTTACTCTGGCTAAGGAAAATGCATAAAAGCTATTTCACTATCTTCAGTGGGACTAGTCTTATTGCAAATTATTAGTCATTCTGAATAAGGGTTCCAGAATGTGGCGCAATCACAAACAGCTCTCCTGACAAATAATATAAACAACTGCAAGAATTTCTTTTTTAAATTACTGTGTTTGCCTGATTATCTTTTTTCCTGTTACTACACAGGCAAAATAATTTCCCACAACCAGCGCCTATACCTTAAAAGTCAGAAGAACTTCTTTAGAATAGTAAGAACTTCATATTTGAATCCATTAGTGTAAAGTATTATGAGAAATAAAAATGGAAATAATGTAAAAGTATTGTGATAAAAAACAAAATAAGCAAGCAAAGAAATACAGCTAAAAAGTAGCACAGCAAACTTAACCAAACCTATTTTAATCTATTCTTTTTAAACTATCTTATCATTCTTCTTGTAATTTGCATGATTTATGCTTGATTTTATGTCTGTATAGATATCTGTATATATATGTATGCATGTACATGTATATATATGAATAATTTTGTTCATGAAATGAGGCTATTTTATTAAATTCAGATGTGAGAAGTTTATTGATACCTTCTAATCATGTATAACCTATAACTGTTGGATTTTAAAATGCTAATTTTCATTTCTACTATACCTACTTTTTCCTTCAAAACAGAAGTAAAGGGATTAACTTCAGCCTTACCCCCAACTCACACCTTTTTCACTTTACCTCTTCATCATTTCCTCAGGAAAAAATAAAGAACAATGATTTGAGGTCTTTAGCAAGCTCAAGGTAAGATCTTGAACTGTTAGATCATCTTTACTTTTTAAATTTCCTTTACTGAACACTGTTATACAACTTCATGTTTTATTGAATTCTTTTTTAAGAGGTGCCAAAATATGAATGTTGAATTCTGCATCACTAATTATCAATGTAATTGTTCATCGTTTTCTGAAAGTAATAGCTAAGTCTAATGATGTCTTTATACATTGCTAGATAGGCTTGCATGCATTATTAATTGCCTTAAATTAAACAATTAAATATACAAATTGAGATAATCTCCTTATGACAGTTGTGTAGCTTGCCTTCAGTGACTTTCTGCCAGTGACGGCCTGCTTTTCCCATCCCCAAACATAAAAGCATTAACCACAGTTTCCTTTATTTCACAGAATCTTTTCTTGGGCATCATTTATAAAGGGCATATTTTGAATTTGGGTAAGTAATTTTGGAGCTCTTTCTCAACTTACTTATGTACAATGAAAAAATATATTCAGTGTTTTTTAGAAACTGGAGTCTTTAAGCAATCGCACTGATGGCCCTATGCTGCAGGGTTCTTCCAGGCAGTAGATCCATGAAGCTGATGGTTATTGCCCTTGAATAGGGTCTGTGAGGATGAAGGAACCTGAACACCATTTACCACCCAGAATATCTGCACATAGAATCACAGAATAGTTAGGGTTGGAAAGGACCTTAATATCATCTAGTTCCAACCCCCTGCCGTGGGCAGGGACACCTCCTACTAAACCATGTCATTCAAGGCTCTGTCCAACCTACATACGTAATCCTCTCTGACATTAGCATTTTTACATCAGGAGATTCTGACATGAAAGCTGCATTTGTATGAGACAGGGAAAACTGAATCTAATGATGTTGTCTTGATGCTACTATTACTCTACTAAAATGTGTAAAATTTAAGCATATAAATTCACATTTAACTGGCAAAAATTATATTGACCATCCCTTGACACATCCTATTTTGCAGTTACAGAAATATATTTCCAGAGAAACATTCATGGGTGCTTTGAGGCACATTTATTTTTATGAATATTGATGCATTCAGATGAAGAAACTGGAGGACTGGGAGGCTGGAGGCCCTGGTCTACCCCTGGCTCTAACAGCTACTCTATGGATGAGACCAAGTCAGTTCAACTTTATGCAGTAATCTTTATTCATGGGATGAAGATTATGCCACCCATCTCCTTTTGTAACCTTTCAGACATCGCAGAATGAAGCTTATAAACAACATACTTCACTTCCTATCTTTTCGATAATTACATTACATACTATGCACAAAAAATATTTATTTCTAAAACATAGTATTTTAGAGTTTTTCTATAAGCTGCAGTATATATCCAATATTTTTCCTTTTTCCCTGAAGTCATTGACAACATTTTCTTTGAAGTAACCAAAGCCCAGTTTCACTAGGATTTTGCACTGCAAACACATAGTATGATCTGATCACGATATGTCTCTTCTGTTCAGTCATGCTTGGCAAGTAGGCCTCAGCCACTGGGGTCTTTTTTATCATGATCAGTCGCTGAAAGTCAGGACAGTAACTTGCCTTTTGCCATTCAGCAATTTCCTGTTTGTTTAAAAGGCAAAAGGAGAAAGTTATTAAAATTACACTTGACTGATTTTACAAAGATCCTTTTTGTTCATTTCCCTTTATTTTCCTTCTCCTCCCACCTCCTTTTAACAAAATTTTTGATCTATTTCTACAAATGACTTTTCATAAACTCACTCACATGCAGAATGCAGTTAGCTCTCACTCAGATATCCCTATTCATGTTCAAATATCAGTGCTTCTGCAGATAGCATTTGCATGTAACACCTGCTGCAAGCCTTAGAAATTCAGAAGGCATTCTAATATGAGTGGGAGATGCATTTTTTTCAAGGTTTTTGCTCCAGTTGCCTTCTACAGTTAAATGGCACTGACTGCATGAAAGAAACATATGAAATTATATATAACTATATTGTCTTGTATCCAGGTATATACAGCCCAACCTTCTTATTAGCACAAGATTTGTGCAGGAATTGGGAGAATTTTAAACTGTGGACATTACTGAGTTTTAATTTTCAGTAAGGTCTTGGTGTTATTTCCAGAACAGCTTTTTAAATTGGGAAAAGAAGGGGGAGGATGAAGGAAAGGGAGAATCTCTGAAAACAGGTGCAGTATCTGTGTGCGTGTTACTACATAAAAAAATTAAAATACTGAAGTAGCAATTGTAATTTCATGTGTCCTGTTATCAGGTCTGGACATCCAGCAGCAGACATCAGTCTAACTTTTTTCATCTCCTGAACAAATTCATCCTCAAAGGGAATTGTCAGTCCAGTTACTTTCTAGCCCTACTTCTCAAAGTTTCTGCTAGTAGATTCCCTGCAATCTGTGCTGTGCAGCTTCAGAAACTGTGCAGGGCAGAAGCAAATTTCAGAATTAATTTGTACAATTCTTTCTGCAGCATTATGGATGATAACATTTAAACTGGTGGACTTAGGTTTTTTGCATTTTATTTCATAGATAAGTCGGGTAGTTAAATCATACTCATTAGCCAATCTGACAATGAGGATGGTGATCTTTGTGGAGCAGCAGCCAGATGAGAGGAGAAAACAGATCTTTGAGAATGGGCTGCTGTCTGAAGGGGAGTACAGCCTTTTCGCAGTGGTCACTTCTGCAGACAAGTGTGAAAATGTTGAAAGCCTGTAAATTTTACAATGGAGCTGTACAGAGCATATGGCAGAGCTGATTCCCTCCACATTTTGTCTCCAAATGCATCTTCACTCTGTTTTTTGTGCTTAGGTGGGATGTACTGGTTACTTATACAACATAATTTTTCATGACGGCTGTAAGACAGCTTATGAAATTAAATACTCTAGTTTGTTCACACAAGTAAATGTATGAAAATCTTTGCTGAAAGAATCCCATCAAGTTTAAGAAGACTTTGCAACTGTTTCAGGTACAAGTTTAGTATGTAGTACTGATATAGTTACATTCCTACATTTAAAAATAATGTTGTTTGTCTTAAAGAAACCAAGAATTCTTTCTTTCAAAGGCTTTTGATTCTATAATGTGACCTTGTAAAGTTTTATATTTTTGTTAATGGAATATCACAGTAACTGTAAACATATTTAATTCTATCTTGAATTTATACTATTACATCATGAAGGAAAAATGACAAGGCAATGTAATTACTGTCAAATTGACATTAAAATAACAGTATGCCCTTTTTAAAGTTAAAAAGTTCTTCTATGAAGTTCTTAATAATCATGGGAAAAAACATAACATAAACATTCTAAATATTTAATTAGTCTATTCTTATTTTTCTTTGGAATAGAAATGAACATTTTTGATGTGGAAAATTACATTGCAACCCATGATTTTAAAAGATATTGGCAATTCCTATCACTGCTACCAATATTTTTTATTAAACAAAGCTTTTGATCCCATTAGTGAAAGTACTGAAAGCATGAATACTTTCCTTTTTATCCATATTTGTCCTTAGCATGACAAACTAATATAGTAATCAGCAATGAAGAATAAACCTGGTGTGATTTAAGCAATATATGAATTTGTTGCTGCCTTTAATCAGAGCAAGACTGATATGCTTGTATATTTGTTTACTGAAAATTGAAATTATCGTAAGAAAATACCAACCCTAAGTATTCTATGATTCTATCATTCTATGATTCTATTTTTCTGACCTACTACTTAGATCTGTGAGAATGAGAGTGGCTACTGTAGGCACATTGCCACACAACTGCAAGGAACATCAATTTATTTATAGTTCATAAGCATCATTCTTTCTTTGAAGCTTATACAGTGAATTTGCATGGATGTGACCGCACACTTCTTGCGTGTGAAAAGAAAAAGCAAAATGTCATTCATTAAAAAATTATTTTCTGTTCTTTACTTCACAATCAAGGAGTCAGTTCTACCTTTTACACTTTCTGCCTTCCTTTTTGTGCTAGTCTCTGGTTGTGCATATTAGGCTGATGATGAGTTTGTTTATTTGGTAGCTTTTCTGGAAAACACCCTTAAACATTAAAGCCTGTTGACTTTGACTTACTGCTAAGAATATCCAAAGCGGCATCTCCCTCGCAGTTAATCCTTCTGAACCCCGGGTTGCCACTTCCCCCTCTAACACATATTAAGAATATACCAATTTTGCTATTCCCTCTAAAGAAAAACAAAAAAAGTATCAGCACTTCATTCTAAATAGTAGTAAAGACCTCCTCCTTTTTCACCTTTTTAATTGGATTTGATTAGATTAGACATTTTTGATAAAAACAAATATGAAAGAAAAGAAAGACAGACTCTATCTGGACGTGTGAAAAAGCATCCTGCACAAAAGTTAGGCTATATGGTTATGACTGTATTGCAGTAAAAACTGAATAATGTCAAATGGCATTGCCAAATAGCATACACATTGCTAGCTTTCTAACTGTATATAAGACAACAAGGAGTTGTCTTCTGTACGGCAACAGAAGTTTGGATTTCAGCAATTTAGTGCAATTATTTTCTTTCTGAACTGAAATCTCTCCAATGTGCTCTGCTTACCCTGCCCCCCCCCCCGCCTCCCTAAAAAGTATCTGTAAGGCACCTCTAACATTTTAGACACTTTTTAAGAAAGCATCTTCTCTTCTGCTGTGAGCAATTTCAGTGCCAAAGAAAGTTAATCTACTCACCGTGTCTGTCAGCATGAGCCTAGCTCTGTCCATTCAATGCCGCTTCTTTACCTGCTTCCTCCCTTCTGCCTGTTACTATATCTCCAGCGCTATATGCACTTGCATCTAACTAGAGCTCCCTCTCTCCCAGCATCACTCTTAAGTCAGGCAGGCAGGAAGCTGAAGCCAAAGGGACTCTCTATCTGATTGGCTTCTATTCAGTGCCCCTGTTTAAATCAGAAACGTGCCTTACAGAGAGAAATGTCGCTGCCGATAGAGCCGCAGTGCTCAACATGAGAAGGTTTGGGGCTGGCGGGGGGGCAGGACTACGGCTTTGACAGCTATACAGTGATTTGCAAGTGAATGCAGTGGGAGGGTTCAGGGAGGAGGGCTTTGTAAAGGACCCTCTTATTAACTAAGGCTTAAATGCAGAGACTCATGCTACCAGCTCAGTTTAATATGTTTTCAGTCTTAATAATAAGGGTAAAGGAATGCGCATAACCTGTGAATTATGTGGAGAAAAAATTTACCCTGATTATCTACATTAGCAATACAGTGCTATTATGTGCAAATAGTTGTTGAATAATGCACAGTTTTCCTGTAACACTGTCATGGGTTCAGTGACAAATTATTTTAAGTGGAAAGAATGTAAGGTGTGGGAGATTGCCCCCTGTACTCGGTAGGTTTACAGCACTAGTGTCACAGCTATTGACAATGATGAGCTCGTCAGGGTACCTGAAAATGTACATAATACAAGGTTGCAAAGGATGTTTCAGCAATTGAAGCTAATAATGCTCCGGTCTTTCTCAGAAATATAGGGTTTTGCCAGCAAGCGCATAGAATTTCCTGTTTCCTAGTGCAGCCTGTTTGGATGCAAGTAACCTTTCCTCCCTCCTATGTGATCAGATGTTCAATATTACAGAATATTGTGGTTTGCTTGAACTAGAGTCTTCAACTGAAGCTTAAGATGTTGCCTATTAAAATGAAAGAACTGGAGTATCATAAGTTCTGGGTTTGGATATGCTATTTGTGCATTCTTGTGGGTTTCTGAGTACAAATGACTATTTCAGCCACTGGCATAAGATCAACATTTGCAATGAGACTTGTAGGAACTGGTACATTGTAATAATTTTATGTACCAGCAAACCTTGAAGATAGCTTTCAGGACATGTCTGTTGTGGGCACCAGTAAAATAACTGAAAAATGAAATGCTGCAGTGTAGTTCTGGGCTTAATTTAGTACCAAAATTTCCTGTTAAAATGATGGATCATTAAGCTAATTTGTAATTATGAAATATCATTAGGGCTATTAGGGTTCACTAATTGGGCTGAACAGAGGAATATGTTTATTCTGGGGGAGAAACTTTACTATAACAAAAAGAGTGTTTTCCTCAAATAGCCAGTTGAGAAATCTAAGTAAATTATTCCTTTTATGCTCTTATTATTGCTTTAAGAGTACTGTTGATGAGCTCAGCAGGCTCATATTTGCAGTACACTGTTTCTAATGAGAACCATTTCACCATTAAATCCCATTTGAAATGATTAAGGGATTGATGCAATTCAGGTAGACATCAGTTAGAGCCTTTCCATTGATTTTAGTGGCAGATAAATTGGGCCATGAATGAAGTAAGTCTTCTCTAAGATTGCTACACGTTCATTGAAACAATACTTGCATATGTGTAACAGATTGCACAATTTGGTCTAATACTTTGAAAATCAAAAAGCAAAATACACACCCAGAACAATATCAATTACTATATCTTAGCTAAAATGTATAAAGCAAAGGTTTAATCACTTGCATTGCACAGGAGGTCCACTTTAGCAGTGGAACTACTGGAAGAAAGCATTTAGTGTAATTTTTGTCTCAGACATGATAGGGGAGAGTGAAAAGAAAAGTTGGAGACAAGTGTATATCTCTGATGCCCTACAGTCTCAGTGCAGCCTTAGTTCTTGAGGATCCTAAAAGATATTTTGTTAATAGGAAGATGGCTGAACAATAAAACAGCATGAGTAATGGCTCTATGTTTTTCACTGTATTGGCTTTTTTTTTTTTTTTCACTCTTCTGGCTGATCTTTGGGAACATTGTGGCTACTCTAATCAGTATTAGGAGACAATCCAGGTACAGAGAAATCCTTGAAACTGCACAATGCTTCCTTCAGCTTCAGAAAAACATTATTCAGTGTCAGCAGGAGTACTGACATCTGCTTTAAAGGCAGGCATAGCTCTGTTCAGTACCATCAGAGGTCACAGATAAATAGCAATGGATCCATTTCTGTTGATGCTTTCTACCAGTTTGTAGTAAACCAGGCAACATTATTTATATTAGACAGCATAATGCCTGCTCTCACACATACATTTTACATGGTGTTGTAAATACAGCATGGTAACTACTACACAGGAAAAAAATTGAAATTGTGTGTTACACATTCACAACTAAGAGGCGCTTCTAATGCAAACAATATTGCATGATGGGGGTAAAAAGTTTTGCAATACACACTGTAAATGGAATACACATCAAAAGTAGGCCAAAAATGGAAAAAGCATAGGCGTGACAGCAAATAGGGAGAGATGGGCTGAAATCTGAGGCTGTGCTTTAGCACACAGAAGGCTACTACTCCATATAGGGGAAGAAAACAAAGTGCTCCTTCTGAAAAAGAGTGGGCAGTGGAAAGAGATATGGAAAAGCAGAAAAGTGGGTAAGAAAGTGGGAAAAGCTGAAAAGTGGGTGAGAAAGTGGGAAAAGCAGAAAAGGGTAAGGTGGAATTGCTTTTAGTGCATGACAGACTGTATTTCAGTTTTATGAAGTCTTCTTTGGAATCAGGTCTCCTTTTTTGATCCCCATTCATCTTCCTTTCTTTACCTTCCTAAAGATTTATCTGCTGGTGTTCATGGAAGCAGTGAATACATACCCAATATTTCTTGAAATTCTGAATATTTCCTTATTTCACAGAGGCTAAGAGGCACAGCAGTGCATAGAGCTGGGCTGGTTGCCATGTTAAATCAGTCTGAGTTCAGTCACTGTTTCCGATCATCTTTTTTTTCCTGACATGTTTACACTTAACTTGTTTAGGCAAAACTAAATGCCAATAAAACTTCAGAAGAAATCTATTTTTATTTCCATTTTTTTCTACCTATAGACAGTCAGCAGATGATGTCTGGAAATCTGCCAGTGAGATTTTGAAATCTCATGCAAGCTCTTCCTTCTTTTCTAATGAGGCAAGGCAAGCCTGAATTCTCACAAATATGTATTCCCACAGATGTCCTAGAATCTGTAAGGAAAAATTGGTCTGGAGTTTGGTAGTAACAACTTCCCTTCCACATGCCACTTATTTGAGTTTTTTCCATTGTCAGAAATGTTAAATATGTATTTAATCTTTCTCAAATAAGACAGTCTATGTGATGCTAGAAAAAAGAACAGATGAACAGAATAGAACAATCAAGAAGCACATAAGTAAGAAAAGCTCCCCACAGTTCACAAGAAAAAAGCTAACAGTTTTGCAGCTTCAGCTCTGTACATTTTCTGGAGCCTTTAGGATTCTGAAACATAAAGAAACTGGATCAAATAATTACCACTAGTTCAAAAACTAGTTCTAAACACATATGTATTTTCCTTAGTCAATCATTTCAAAAGAATGCTATTAGCTCCTTTTCCAGCTTTTCCCCAAGCTTTCTTCTCTCTTTCTGTAAAAGACTTTAAATGATTCATTTGTTAAAGACCGATGAACTACATGACTTTGAAAGACTGCCAGAGCATTACTAAATCAGACCTGAGAAACACTAGATTTTGGCTGCCCCTTTTGTTATACAAAGGATAGGGCATATGAAAGAGAGTGAGAAATCTTCTTCCTATTTCCCACTTTTGAACCTCTTCCTTTGGTATAATGCAAAGAACAGCTACACTATGGAGCCTAAAGGAGAACTACATTATGTATACGGCTCCAAGCTCCCAGTAAAGACATGGGAGGAGGGAAAACATATACATGGGGGGGGGGAGGGAATAACATAACAAGTTTCAAAGACAGTAGTAAGAAAAATTAGACATCTCTAAACTTCGAGCTTTTTAAAACCAAGCAAAGTTAGAACAAAGCAAAGTTAAAACACATGTATAAGGCAAACCTGTGCCACACAGATCACTGGATAAGGCTTATGTGTCTCCAGACTTATTTGTTTTTCTATTTTGAGAAATACAGTAGTAAAAGTTTTAGCTAAGAATATATTCAATAATCAGTTTCATAGCTTAATATCTATACTCTCTTTACAGAATCTTAAAGTCAGTAAAATCCCCAAATTTGAATTTTTCCCAGCTTGGTAAAAAGCCAGTGATTTTCCTTTAGATAGTTGGTGCAGAATGATTGCAGTCATTTGCACATACACACACAAACATGTATATGCGTATTTACATATATGCACGCCTTCAACACAATTCTACTGTCTGTTTATCTCAATAAAGAATCAAAGTAATTAATTTGATTTCATGGGTTAGATAGGTAAAAAAATATTTTTAGATATCCCTAGCAGTTTCAAATTTATTAGCTTGTTAAGAATTAATTTTTTTTATTATCCATATATCAGTGTTATTGATCACTTCTATCTTGCTTTCTTTCCTTGGTCTGCAGATACAGTTTTAAAATACTAAAATAAAATAAGTCTGTGTTAGGTCTGGCAGATCTGTAGTTTCAAAACATTGGGCTAGATTTCACAGCAGCAAGACTTTACTATTTTCTTAGGATTTAATCACTTCAAAGCTCGTGAAGATTTTGAAAGTACGTAGTAACTAATGTAACTGTGTAATGTTAAAATGTTCTAATTTTCAATCAGTTTAACAAGATGTTCATAGAAGCATTATTTATTACATACACAAACAAAAATACAGTGTTCTTAAGTAGAAACAACAAGTATTAGATGGAAGATAGTAATGTATGAAGAGAAAGTGAAGTCATGTACAGGAAAGTGTGAGTCCTAGCCCGAGTTTCATGTTGTAACTCTTAAAAACAGACATGAGCACTTTATTTTGCGGTCTTGTATAAACGATTTTTAGTTGAATAATTAGGCATAATCACAATCTTTAATGCAATTATTTTCTTGGATACACTGGTTTACTGAAACTATTGACAAATATTGGTTGCTTCTTGTTTATGTTCTTTATCAGCTCCTTGGGAAAAAAATTGTGAACATATGATTCCTTCATGAATTGAAACCATTAAAAATTATTTAAATGCATTGTTTTGATTGACCCAATCCAAATGGTTTTCTGCATCTCAGTCTGCAAAATATTTTGAAACCCTTTTACTTGAGGATCGGACTTCTTATTTCTCAGACATTTGAAAAATCACACTGAATAGAAAATTTCTGACCTCCTTATAGCAATTACCCAATTAACTACACTAGCAATACAATTTAATGAGATGTACTTGTGAATAAATTAGCTTCAGCTGCAGGGGTGAAATATGTACTTAAATATTATTTTCAAACAGGAAATAAAGTTAAGGCAACAATTTGATTTGGATATCCTGGATCCACTTTCTATGAAAACCATCATCTTCCTTACTTCCAAACATTAAAAAAATAGGACTTCTTTAATATTATTAAAAATATGCAAGACTCCTGACCAGCCCAGCAGAGCATACATTCCAGCACAGGGTGGACCTCCACATACACTACTTGCAGAATGGAAAACCAGAACTACGATGGTATTTAAGTACCTTCTAGAGAAAATAACAATATAAACAAAATATATAATTAGTTTAAAAAACTGTGCCACTCCCAGGGGCAGACATAACCCACCTTCGCTTTCTTGTCACAGCATCATCACTCTGGTGGGCCACAACAAAGCCCTCATCTCAGGCACATTTATATGAAACTGCCCCCACCTTCATTTGTGTTTATGCACACACAAAATGCACTTATCTACCTACCTAGCTGTTTCAAGGCAATGATTGCAGTCCTTGTGGTCCAGAAGAGACACAAGGATTTGTAGAGCTCTATCTTATTAAAATTAATTTGCAAATATTACACATAAAATCATAATATTTTCAAAAAAGATATTTAATTAGAGTAGAATTTTAAATATCAGTAAAAAAAAAGGATTTTTAAAAACCTAACCTTTATTTTCTAGAGACAAAATTAAATACTGTGATATTTCTGACTTGTTAAGGAACAGCTAGAAAATACTTCAGCTTCACATGATATTTCCATCCTTAACTCCATAGCTAGAGTCATATGAGCTTTGTATGTGCATTCAAAAAATTATCACGATGAGCTGCTAACACTTCAGCTGTCGTTGCTTCATAAGCTTGATGCCTAAATTCTTTGCTTACAGTGTGTGACATATGACAATTATGAAGAGTTACCAAAAAGAGGTTGTGGGAGAAGAGGTTTTTTCCTCTCAAATTGAAGATGAAGTTGATTTTGGATAAAGAAAATAGCAGAAGAAGCAGCTTTTTTAAAAAAGAAACAAGAATCTGTCAGATGATGCTTTGCCTCTTGATATGACAAAAATGATCTCAAAACTGAATAAGATAACTTTAATTCTTTGTACATTGGGATAATTATATATTCATAATTATCTTTATTAACAGGGATCTTAATCTGTCAATGTAGAATATTTCTAGACCTCTCCAATGTTGTTCTCTGCTTATGGATGTGAACCAGTGCATAAATGCATAATATTCTCAGTACATGTCATTGATGTCCTCCATCAGTTTGGCAAATCCTTATTCTATTTACTTAGTTATTTAGATAAACTTCTTTACCTTCTGTGTTGCAATACTCAAGTTTTCTTCTACTACAGCCTTTGGAACACAACCAAATTCTGTAATTGTGCTATAATTGGATCTTGAGATGGAATTAATTTCACCTATTTTACTGGTCCAGAAATTAGACAGCCACTTAAAGCTATTTCATCTACGATCACTGGAAGGAGAAAGAGGTCTCCAGAGGAAGATTCATCCCTTTTTAAGATAGCTGTCTAAGATAGTTGAAGAAAATTGGAGTTGCTAAGCAACCTCACCTGGCTTTTTTTTTTTTTTTTTTTCTCTCAGCTGTCTATGGAGGGAACCCTGCTGAGAAGTTCATCTGTTTTCCTAACTTTCAGCTGCTGTTGATAGGTGAGATGAATCCTGTCCTCAGGTTCCAGCTCCTGGAGTTCTGACACTTCTATGATTATGATGCCAATTATTCAAGAGACATCTTTTCCCCTAACTTGCTGTTAAAGCATGTTTCTAGTCATCGTGATTGGAAGGAAAGAATGAAAGAGCAACTGAAAAACAAGGCAAGAAAGATTTTAGCATGTTATTTGTTCAAAAATATGATGATCTCTCACTATTTTCTGAGAGCTTGGCTTTTCCATGCTCCTGAATTAAAATAAGGTGTCTATACATATCATATAGATACAGCAATACTGAGTGAGTAAGCAGTGCTATTGAGCAGTTTGACCTGCTCAAAGTAGTTAGATTTAATGGATATATAGATAGATTCTAATAGTCATGCATGCGTAGAAAGCAAGCAGATGATAAAATTGTTTCTAATTAAAAGTATTTTTGAGTAGAAAAAAGAAGAAAACAACAAAATCAGTTTGGCAGTACCAGTAGACTTCAAGGAAATATTTTAATTTGCTCAAGATTTCACCAAAGCACTATGAGGAAGATAATGAAACCCATTTTGGCCTTGGTTGTCAGGACAATCAACGAGTTCCTGGGCTTTGGTAGTTGATTCAGATTTGAGAGCTTGGCAATAGTCTTGGAGACAGTGAGGTCTAAGATCCCCAGGCTGGAGCTGTGTTGCTAAGGCAAGCCAGTGTCCGTGTCTTGAGCTGGGATGTGTGGCTTGAGTGAAAGACAGGCAAATCTTCCTGGTGCCTTGTGTAGGCTTCACCAATGGGAATATACTTAAGCACATGGGGAAACAGCTTGGCTCATGTCTTCTAAAAAATCAGGTCATTTTGGTATTCGGAAGAATCCAAGGTTTTCAGGCTTTTTCTTCAGAATATTTAATTCGCCTGATTCTTTTTTAAAAAAAATATTATCATTTCAGCCTTTAATTTTGATTAAAAGACACCCCAAACAACCCACCAACCCTAAACTATTTAATAATTTCTGTTTAAGTCAACTCTAATAGCATTTATTTCTATAGTAGGAGGGGAAGAGACCGAAATAATATTATGCTCAAATTTATAAGCCATCTCTATTTTAATGCAAACCCATATGCCTTATTTTATGGGACTACAATCTACAGAGTGCTTAGTTTTCTGGCCTTTATTTTCATAAAGCTTTGATTGGTTCATCGTGCATTTCTCTTAACTGGAAACATTAAGTGGCTTCAAGTCCCCTGTAATCAGGTTTCCTTAAACAACACCCATTTTGGGCAAATGCTACTCTAACCACAACAGGATGATTTAAAAGGAGACACCCTTATGGGGGGGTTGTGTAAGATCAACCATTCTTTATAAGTTTCAGAAGTAATACTGTCTAGATTGTACTGAATTGCTGGATATTGCCAGGAGGTCAACAGAAAACCCATAACCACATTCTGTAAGTGTGCAAGCAACATGTAAACAGACATTATCATAAAAGTGTCATACTTGTCATTTACTTGTTAGTTTTTACATAATCTGAAATCAGTGACTGTTTCCTACTGCACATAAGGTATGGAGATGTGAAAAAATACCAGCAGGGATCATAACTCACAACAGGAATAAAAAGAAAGGAGGCAGCTGAGAGGAAAATATCTTAGATAAATGAATCCAAATAGGAGGTCTGATCATCTGATTATTTTGTTGCCTAGTACAGCATCCAAAATTAGTTCAGAATCAGTATTTATTGAAAATCCAAAAGATATTTGCATTTCTAGTGAAAAACAATATGCAGTGCTCCAAAAATGGATTATCCTAAGAGGTACAGAATAACTCAAGCTTCAAAATATTACCTTGGAGTGAATGGGTTTCCTCTTAGGATGAAGGACAGATGGAGTAATGGAGTACTTTGTACTTTTTGCGACTGAATCTCCCCTGACAGCAAAATAGTCAGCTTAGTTCAGCAGACAAACAACACAGCGGTTTACATGTAGACAGATTTATATGCTGGTGTTTGAATAAGGCTCCAACACTACACTGTGGGAGCTGGTCTTTATTATTATCATCTATTTCTATTTTTGTGGTGGATAGAGGGCTTTGGTAAACTTCAGGAGCATATTATACTAGATGCTATGAAAGCATGATGTAGGACTGTGATTTTGTAGGTTTAGATCGGATATTAGGAAAAATTTCTCCACAGAAAGGCTTTGTCAAGCACTAAACTAAGTTGCCTAGGGAAGCGGTCAAGTCATCCCTGAAGGTGTAGATGTGGCACTTGGGTACACGGCTTAGTGGAGGACTTGGCAGTGCTAGGTTTACAGTTGGACTTGATCTTAAAGGTCTTCTCCAACCTAACGTAATCACGTAATCTCTTAATGTCAGTAGAAGAGAAATAAAGGAACAGCACCTATGAAACTATGCTGCAACGACTCCTCTCAGTCACATACTAGCTTAGGGAAGGAAAAGGAGGACAAGTTCTCCATGTTTGCCCTTAAATGCTATGTCTTGCCTAGACTATAATGATGATATCAGACCACTTTAGAGGAACTTGTTCAAACTTTAATTCTCACCATGTTGCCCTGGTTAGTGGGAATGTGATGTACACCTTCTGCTTTCTGAGAAGAGAGCTCAGCAGAATAAGTGAAATGCCTCTGTTTAAATCTCAATGCGTTCAGTTTCAACCACACTGTTCCATTAACAATTCTCTTGGTATAAAATATACAGATTCACTCAGACCTGATCTTACCATACTGCCAGTCACAATTCTTCTCTTCAGGCAATGATATGGTCTCTGCTGGGAAGACTAAAAAGGAGCAACCACCCTTCTGTTAGCCCCTTCTAAACCAGAGCCTAGGTGTGATCCTTCCTCAACACTTACTTTCCTGTTACTGCTCTACTCTTCTCCTCCTTCATCTGAGAAGTAATGACAGGACTTTTGTGCTCTTCCCCAGTGCCTGAGCCCTAAGCTCCCCTTTGTTGCCCTTTACTTGAAACTGGATGTTTTACAGCACACAAAACCAAACAGTCGGAGGGCTGTTAAAAAGGAGTCTCTGAGTAAAAGAGAAACTCCTCTACAGTATGACTCTGAAGGGCTTGTATTGTAAAATTAATTCTCTCCTTCTAAACTAAAAAAAAACAGTGCAGCCATAGGGTCTTTCATGGCAGTGCAATGATCTTTTATTCCTCAGACCTGCAGTCAGAATCGGTGCAGGGACTAGCTTGACAGTGGTTGCTGTGTTTCCTTGAGTGCAATTTTCCATTCTTTCAAAAATATCCTCTGAGATTTTTCAAGAGTCCCTTCTTTTTTATAAGTTCTAAATTATTTGTCGTCTTGAAGTTTATATACCTTCTGCCAAGCTGCTGAGAAGATTAGAATGAATTTGCTCTCCTTTCAAGTTAGGGATGTAGCGAGTGTGAAAAAAGAATTTGATGATATACTACATGTCACGGTTTAACTTTAAACTAAGTATTATCACTGTTTTACCCACAGTGCCATTCATAATCCTAATGAATAAAAGCAAAAAAGAAAAGAAATCCATCCATGTGCAACTTTCCCCAAGGACAAAAACTGTTTTTTGCATTAAGTGCAATGTAAATCCTAGGGAAAATAGACTACTGCTGAAATTCAGTCTGTGTCAAACTGCCTAAAACTGCTTGTGGTACTGGAGCCCAAAGCAAGGTCTTCTGGGAAATCGCTCAATGTGTCAGAAGAAGCATGCAGTCTGTGTACACTACTGTTCCTGAGACATTAAAGACACCCATGACAGATTAATTCAGCCCAGACACTATGCCAGCCTTGCTGTGATAACTCTCATACATTTCCCTTTACCCCAAAGGAGAGCCACACTCATTTACTCAAATATAATTTCTTCTCTGACTGATGGTTGTTGCATTTAGAGATTAAAAATATCCCAAACCCACAACATTTCAGCTGTTCACATCTCAGCACAAGCAGCAGGCCTTGTGCTAAACCTCAGATTAATACGGCTTTAGGGCAAATTTGCTTTATTCTGACAGTTTCTGTTTCATTCTGGTGTGTTCCTCTGCTGCCATAAGGTTTGCTTTCATTAATTTGCTTTTAATAATCAGATTTTTAATGTACAAGTTGAAAATACTGAACAAGGGGTAAGCATGCAAACAGCTATCAGCAGATGTCCACATTTTTTTTTAAAATAACATGGTTTTGCTTGTCTAAAACACACTAAAGGAACTATTTATTCAAAATTTATTACTATTACCATGATTAGTGTTTGCTAGTCATGTACTGAATATACAGTATAATTTCTCCCATCTACTTCAGGATGAATGTATTTTTTTAGAATTATAAACCAAGGATGTAAGTATGTGTTCATTTACAAATAATGGATTCATTTGCAAGGCAGATATTTAAAAATCAGACAAGAATTTACCAATCTCCTGATTTACTTTTTTTCTTAATTTTGTGGAAAATCTTTGAATCTTTAGTCTGTGTGGCTTGCTTCTTAAGTTCAAAAACTGCCTTTAAGCATATTCAGAGATGCAGGCTTCTCCTTCGTAAGGAGAAATCAGTTTTCCATGGCAGTTCTCTGCATAGATTTGGGGATCTAGTAAATAGAACTAACACTAATAGAGCTAATATTTTTAACTGCATTATTTCTATCAAAATAACTTAATTAATAGTCAATTAATAGCTTTAAAGAAATTACCAAAGTAATACAATGTATTTTACAGCAATCAGTGGGGTGGGGGGTTTTTTGTTGTTGCCTATGCAAAACACAATATATGAAACTAAATTGGGTATGGACAGAAGGATTAGTCAGCTCTCATTACTAGGGGGAGGGAGGAAGCATTTTTACTTTTTCTGGCTTCATTTCAGATGTGAAATTTTTTGCTAAGTAAAAAATTTTTAAAGGACAAGAAAATTGTTTCCTGACAGCTGTACCAATATGACTGAGTTTGTGCAACTCCAGGCTATAAATTAAGATACCCTTCCAACTCTTTGAAACTGATATATGGCAGAATATTATAGAGTATTTTCCAAAGTAGCATGGAAAAAAGAGTAAGTAGATTCATACTAAATGAATATGATATTTTAAATAAAGTATTAAAATGAAACTAGCATTTTATTAAAAACTAGCACTATTTATAAAAATGAAAATATTAAAAAATAAAGTATTTAAAATTGAACATAAACTTCATACCAGTGTTATTATTTAAGCCTATTGGATAAAGCAGTACAGTAATAGATTTCTCTTTGCAACTGAAAGATTAGCTCATTTTCTTTTTTATACATAGTTCTTAGTGTGCCACTATCATAGAATCATAGAATAGAATCATAGAATAGTTAGGGTTGGAAAGGACCTTAAGATCATCTAGTTCCAACCCCCTGCCATGGGCAGGGACACCTCACACTAAATCATATCACCCAAGGCTAGCTATGTCCAACCTGCCCTTGAACACCCCCAGCAATGGAGCATTCACAACTTCCCTGGGCAACCCATTCCAGTGCCTCACCACCCTGACATTAAAGAATTGCTTCCTCATGTCCAATCTAAACTTCCTCTGTTTAAGTTTGCCCATTACTCTTTTTCTTATCACTACAGTCCCTAATGAAGAATCCCTTCCCAGCATCCCTATAGGCCCCCTTCAGAAATTGGAAGGCTGCTATGAGGTCTCCATGCAGCCTTCTCTTCTCCAGGCTGAACAGCCACAACTTTTTCACCCTATCTTCATAAGGGAGGTGCTGCAGTCCCATGATCATCCTCGTGACCATCCTCTGGACTTGTTCCAACAGTTGCATGTCCTTTTTATGCTGAGGACACCAGAACTGCACACAACACTCCAAGTGAGGTCTCACATGAGCAGAGTAGAGGGGAAGGATCACTTCCCTCGACCTGCTGGTCACACTCCTTTTGATGCAGCCCAGGATATGGTTGGCTTTCTGGGCTGCAAGTGCACACTACCAGCTCATGTTCATTTTTCAATCGACCAGCACTCCCAAGTCCTTCTCCACAGTGCTGCTCTCAATCTCTTCTCTGCCCAACCTGGAGCTGTGCCTGGGGTTGCTCTGACCCAGGTGTAGGACCTTGCACTTGGCATGGTTAAACTTCATGAGGTTGGCATCATCCCACCTCACAAGCGTGTCAAGGTCCCTTTGGATGGCATCTCTTCCCTCCAGCGTATCAACCGAACCACCCAGCTTGATGTCATAGGCAAACTTGCTGAGGACGCACTCAATCCCACTCTCCATGTCACCAGCGAAGATGTTAAACTTGACTGGCCCCAACACCGATCCCTGAGGGATACCACTCGTTGCTGGTCTCCAGCTGGACACTGAGCCATTGAGCACAACACTTTGCGTGTGGCCATCCAGCCAGTTCTTTATCCACTGAGAGGTCCACCTATCAAATTGATGTTTCTCCAATTTAGAGATAAGGATGTCATGTGAGACAGTGTCAAATGCTTTTGCACAAGCCCCGGTAGATGACATCAACTGCTCTACCCCTGTTCATCAGTTTATCATTACTTTCCATTTAATTACTTGTTTAAGTTAATAATAAAATTGTGTTCTCATGTACAATTGTATTATGAATTACTGCCTTTTTTTACACACAAAGCAGCTTTTTAACACAGCACAAACTTCAAAAGGGTAAACAATGCATGCTAGTGAACATAGAAGTGCTCTGTATAGTGAGCAAGCATATTATACATTCAGATCTCAGTGAGAAAATTCAGAAGTTTTGGAGTGTGTGTATGAGGGGGTTGCTTGTTTTTCTGTGTTTTGTTTTTCAGTCTTTAGTCTTCAGCAAATCAAGGTGGCATGTTTCAAACAGCATCTGGGTAGGTGTCTGAAGATACCATGTTGTGATGTATGCTACATGACTTGGCTTTCAGGATGCTTATGGTGAGAACGCCCCTCAAGGATGCCAAAGAGGCACTAAAAAAAAAAAAAAAGAAAACCAAATAACTCAGAAAGATCACAGCGCAAATACAGCAAACAGAATGAGCAGAGAGATGCCAGAGGAGGCAGTCTTCTGTTCACTTCAAGAACCATTATTTATGAATTAGTGAAAACTTGATCCTTATTCACTAAACTTTAAAGAGGCAACTTGATACCCAATTATTTCTTGAATACTCATTGGTTAATGATTTATTATCTAAGCACGTTAGCACCTTGTAGCATTGCCATGGATTAGAGGGTGATACAAGAAGTGGCTTCTCCAGTAAAAAAGTCAGAAAATCTCTCAAGGCCTTTGATGGGTACTGTGACTGCAATATGCAGAGCAGTTACATATTCCCTCAAATACCAGTGTTGCAGCCTGCTCCTTTCCATCTGTAATCACATTCCTGTACCGAATCCTGATCAAATCACCCGCCTCTTCTTTTTACCAAACACCAGAGCAACTCATCTATAATATTTCTTATGTTAGGAATACAAAGCCTAATGAGCCATAGTGATAGCAGACAAAGTCTTGATGACTGGTCTAGGGAGCATGTTATTTGTCATAATGGAAAATCTAGCGCTTCTTCAAGGGAGAGAGTCATATATCTATTCATCTTTTATTTAACTTTATTTCCTTGCTTCAGCTTTCTGAAATTAACTGCACATATAACAAACTTTACTGCTTCAGAACAAAATATATGCATGTAATCCATTGTAAATTATTAGGTTTCAGACACTACAGTTCTTTTCTGAAATAAGCTGATGTATATTTTCTCTGGTTTTATGGATATATCAGGATAATTGCATGCAGGACAACAGTGTATCAGGATTTGCCTGTGGTTTAAGATACTTAAAAATATGAAAAAAATTTAAGTTTAGCTGCCTGTCCATGGTTTCTTGGTGTCCTGAAGCCAGTTGAAGCAGTAATGCCTGCTACAGCTTGGTTGGATTCTTCGGTGTTATTCTTCACAAGTAGGTTAACAGTACAGTATGTGACACTGGTTCCAAGGCCTTCCAAATGCATCTAAACTGCTGGTCTATTGTGAGCTGCATGCTTGAATATGGACAGTATTTGTCATACGCATCAATTATGTGCACAAAGCTGGATGTATGGAATGTGTTATACATGTGTTAATCATGAGCAAAATTATGGGAGTCATTCATTTAGGTAGGAGAACTTATACTACTCTTTTTTACCAAAACCATACTTAAATAAGTCCTTTTTGAGTGAAAGATAGCACTGTGAAGAAGTAATTTTGATGCAAGATTTAAGTGGCAAGCCAAAGAAGAACTTTTTTCCTTTAATTTAAAACTTAAAAAAAAAAAAAAAAAATAATTGAAATTTAATTTAAAACCCACAAAAAAAAAAAAAAAAAAAAAAAATCTCAATCTCACCCAAAGGAATCCTGGTTTTCTTTTTTTTTTTTTATGTAGCCCATGGGTTTCACTGGAAGAAGCTGGAGTTCATACATGTCGTGGTTTAAGCCATAAATCAGCCACGCAGTTTGCTCACTCACTTCCCCCTTTTTCTTCCCTCTGCCCCTGGAGGGATGGGAAGGAGAAAGAATGCAACTCCCACAGGTTGAGATAAGAACAGTTTAATAACTAAGGTATAACACAAACCACTACTGCTACTA
>JAOEHY010034115.1:2283-22686 GCA_025447955.1 Psilopsiagon aurifrons | reverse complement strand
GGAAGCGGCACCTCCCGTCCCGCTCACGCCGGTGCCCGCAGGTCAGCTGCAGCGGGCCTTGGTCCGCTGCCCCGAGCTCTTCACCTTGCCCCGGAAGAGAATGGCGGCGGCGGTGCGGCTGCTGCGGGAGCGGTGCCTCTTCACGGCGGAGCAGCTCCGGGAGGTGCTGTGGACCAGTCCCAACGTGCTGCTGGAGGAGCCGCACCAGCTCCACCACCACTTCCAGGTGAGGGGGGCGGCCACGGGGGATATGTCTCCTGCGTGATGGGTACCAGGGCTAGGAGAGCATGAGCCACCCTGTCCCACCCGCAGTACGTGTACTTCAGGATGGGAGTCCAGCAGAAGGAGATGGTGAAGGCCCGCCTTTTCCGAATGCCATTTGCTGAGCTCAGGAGCCGGCACATCTTCCTGGAGCGCCGGGGGCTCTACCAGACCCCGTACAAAGGCCAGACCCAAACTAATAACCCAAAACTGAAAGACATAATTCAGCTCTCAGAGAAAGACTTCCTGGCCAACCTGGCCCACTCTACCCCAGAGGAGTTTGAGGTCTTCAAGAAACTGCTGGCTCGAGAGGAAGAAGAGGAGGAAGAAGAAGAGGAGAACAGGGATGCTCTGTACACAGAGGAAGATGAAGACTTTGACAGTGAAGGAAGTAAACCAGCCCAGGAGTGAGAAGGTGAGGCTCCAAGATGCCCACGCTCTCCTAAGCTAGTGCACTCCCAGGACCCACTGCACTTGTGCTCAGGACCCCCACCCCACACAGGCACATGCCTTGGTGGCTGCAGGGCTCCACATGTTGGAGCCCCACTGAGGGGTTGCAATAAATCCCATGTATAAGAACACAATGAAAACTCGTTCTTCCTCATTGACCAACTAATTTAAAATATTCAGTTTCCATAAAGTGTTTTTATTTGAAAAACAAAATCAATCCAAAATAACTAATTTATTTCCAAGGCTAGGTTAAAATTTTCTGGCTGCAGTACATAGTGTGTTGGTGGTGGGGCAGGAAGGGGCAGGCTGCTGTGCCAGCTCACAGTGGTCCGTGCTGCCTGTCACTGCAGGAGCAGATCATGGGACTATCGACTATCCCATGGCAGGGCCACTGCCATTGCCACAGTCCGTGTGGGTGTTGGTTTCATGGCTGACAAGATTGGGGTGCATATACTTTCTGACCATGGCCCCAAAACTTCCCCTCCTTTGTGGATAGCAGAGGCTGTTGTGGCTTTCCCCTTACCCTGCTCTTCCTGGCAGGGGCTGGCTTCTTTTTATGCCCAGGGGAAGCAGGATTGCAGTCCTCATGTTGCGGGACACATCGCATGGCCCTTCTGGTTGTGGCTTTACAGTGTCCTTGTTGCTGCCCAATGTCTGGGCACCTGCTACTGGGAGGAAGGGGATGGAGCCAGGAGCACTGAAAGTCCTGGGCCTGTTCTGCTCCGAGAGCAGCTTCTGGGCTGCAGCTTGACACATGTGGCTGAAGAACAAAGCGCCCTGCGATGCTTGCAGAACGCTGCTGCAGAAATAACACTCTATACCATAACTACGATATATCTCTGATATGTATTAATTTATAATATACACTGTGTATGGTAATACACAAATCTATGTTTAACTAGTGTTGTCATACAAACAAAAACTAGGAATGTTTCTAAGCTACGCTTTTTCCTTGCCTGCCCGGCCGCAGCTGGTGGGGCAGTGCTGCATGCTGGTCTGCTCCTCTGTGGGGAACAGAAATGCCGTGAGCAGCTCAGGGGGCTGGCAGGGGGAGACTGCTTTGTCCCCGAGCCTGTACTGTGCCCTGCACTGGTTTAGAGGCACATAGCGTGGTGTTATGACTTGGCTGACAAACTCTGCTGTACAGAGCACTTCAAATTCATTCTAAGTGCTCTACTGCTTTCTAAGCTGGAAAGCTGGTTAAACCAGGAATTGTTTACAAAGCAAAGGAAAAAGGCAGGCAGGAGAAGCTGCCTCAGTTTCCCCCGCTAGAGCAGAGATGGGGATGCGACTCCAGTGCCTGTGCTCCCCTCACTGCTAAGGGGAGTTGCTCCCCATTTCTAGCTTGTCTACACTGGGAAAGTCTTCTCCAACCAGATTGCTGGGGGCTCACATTTCAGGTGGTAGCTAGAGCTTTCTGGTCTGCATTAAACTGTTTTATTTAGGGGCTATAGGTAATTTATAACTTTGGATTATGAAAACAGGTTGGTGCAGATGCCATTGGCAGGGAACAGGGTTTAGCTCCACTGATGCCTGAGCAGAGCTGGGAGCCCTCATACACAGCAGCTGGCGGGGGGGGACAAAGTAAGGCTGGTCACCTTGGGCGCAGTCAGCCAGCTGCTGCGGGACACCAGCGCTCGGCTCTTTGTGGGGCAGAGGCAGCTAGAGTAAGGCAAGCCAGAGCGAAGGCAGTGCTGGTCCAGCAGAGGGAAGGGAGTGCTGCTCAGTGTGCTGATCTGGCTGCATATCCCTAACTGGCTGAAGAGGGAGAGGCTGATGCCAGGCAGGAAGGTTCTGCTGTGTTCAACCCATTGAGCAGATCTGATCTTCCTGGTGTTACAAATAAAACCCTTTAGAAGTGGAAAGATGAAGCTTCTACTTGTTTGAATCCTGTGAAGGAGCAGGAGGAGAATGAGCTGGTGGTGTGTAGAGTCCCCCAAAAGCCCTGCAGCTGCGTCTTCCCACTCTGCACCCATCTCTGGTTTGGAGACAGGGATCTGCACCCTCCCATGCTCAGGCTCTTTCTGTGCAGGAATCTATTGTTCACAGGGCTGTAGAGCCACAGGGAAGCAGGGCATTGCCTTCTGTCTTTCCACCCCACCACAACCAGGAGCCCTCAGCTGCATGCCCAAGCCAAACCAGTGCAGGAGCTGGAGAGCTGTCACACCCCATCGACATGGCAGTGTGAGCCTGGACTGTGCTCTGGCCTCCACCCCTGTCCTCCCCAGCTCCCTGTGTGGGATATGCAGGAGCTGCCCCTATTTGCCCATGGCTAAGGAGGGCCTAGAGCAGGTACTTACTCTAGGACTTCCTCAGTGTGTGACTGGTGCTTGGTTTTCTGAAAGAAAAGAGAGGAGAGCGCTGTCAGCCATTGCTTGCAGGGAGGGCAATGCAGAGCTGGCATCTGAGCCATGGTTGTGTGATCTCTGCACCCTCTTCTGCATGGAGTGCCTCTCCCCTCTCCCAGTCCAGGCTGAGCCCGGGCACCCCCACACATGCTCAGTGACACTGGCTGGCTGCATCGCCCTGTCCTGGGCCACAGGATGGACAGTGCTTGGTGTGCTGCTGCTAGCTGTACCTGCTGGTTGTTGCCTCAGAACCGGGGCTCCTGCAGCTCTCCTTGTAGCAGACATCCTGGCGTACCTTGTAGACTCTCCTGTACCTACACACAGAGCAGAGGAGCAAGTTAAAGGGAATAACAGGGACAGATCTGCTTCTACGAGTACAAGGGGGGTAATCTGGGGATCTTCCCCATCTCCTTCCAGGCTGCAGTAGCCAGAACTGACTGACTCCACACGCCAGGCCCTTGTGGTTCCATCACAGGAAGACTGGTGGTGTGGGGGATGCAAAGCAGATGCACCCCCCCGTCATGCCATAGTATTGCAGCAGGGCTGGCCCAGCCCTCTGCTTACAGATGGAGAGGCACTCAGGAACTGGGCTAGCAGGCAGGGGGATCACACACACACCAAATACGACCTCAATGACACATAGGTGGGTAACACCGCTATGGGGGCTATCAATTCAGCAACACCCTGCCCTGAAACACCACAGGTGGGGCGGCACCAGGGACTTGAGGGCACACAAAGCTGTTCAGCCTGCACTGGGGAGGGGGCAGCTGCCAGCTGGGGTCTGAGACAGCCTCGTGCTTGCGCTCCCTTCCCCAGAGCCAAGCTGCAGGGACACTTCCCCGGCTCTGAGCACAAGGGAAGGGGGGAGCACAACACGCAGGCAGTACTCACAGGTAGTGGCAGGTACCTCCTTCCCACACAGGGAATGACTTGGTTTCCGAGTACAGCCGTGTGCACGAGTGTGGCACCTTCTTGCAAGCTGCTTGGGGAATAGGAGAGGGGAGCTACCAACAAGCTCATCTCTGGCCCTGCCTGCCTGTGCCCTATGGGAAGGGAAACCCCTCTGTCTGCCCCTTTGCTGTCCTGGAGGGCTGGGCTCAGCCGAGCTGGCCCACCAGGAGAAGCAGAGCCCCCAGCTTTGCATCGCCCAGGTGACTACACGGGCAGGGGAGGGGCCTGGCTTGCCAAGCCGGCTGGTGGAGGTGGAGGCCTTGGCCGGGAGCAGGGAGCAGACCTGCGCTCCTTGATCTGCCCAAACCGACAGGAGCAGAGCATAGCCCTCCCTCTCTCTCAGAGAGCCTGGCCATGGTGGGAGCGCCCTCGGCTGAGAGGAGCTGGGTGCTGCTCAGTGACCTGCTCCCCAGGAGACCTTGGGGCCAGGACAGCTCCAGGCTGGGCCCACGCCATCCCGTGCAAGAGGAAGCTTGGTCCCCAGCAGCAGCGCAGCACTCACCCAGCTCGCAGAGCCGGCCTTTGAACCCCGGGCGGCAGCTGCAGTGGTAGGACTTGACATCTCTGGTGCAGGTGCCTCCGTTCCTGCAGGGGTTCAGGGAGCAGCTCTGCCCCTCACCTGCAAAACAAAACAGTTGTCAGATGCCATGGCACAACCCCTGGCCACCCCAGTGGTGTGCCAGGGTGCTCCCTGGGAGAGCTGTAAGCAGGTAAGCAGGGATGGGGCAGTTGGCAGGGGCCCACACTGTGCCACTTGTGTGCCTCCTGGCAGGGCAGCAACACGGAGGCAGGCTGGTGCCAAGTGCTCTGCCTGTCTGCAAGGCCTGAACCAGGCTCTGCTGCTCATGTGTCTCCCCCCAAGACTTACTCTTGCTCTTGTTCTCCTGCAGCTGCAGTGCCAGGCTGCTGTGGCTGGATGCTTCCATGCTCTCCAGCTTCACTGGAGCATCTGGCTCTGGGCAACAAGAGGGTCCAATGTCACTTCCAGTCAGACCCAAAGGCAGCCCCTCCAATGGGATCCAGCTTGCTCACAGCATCAGGGGGCTGGTCAGGCCTGAAGCAGTGGTTTAGCCCTTCCCAGATGGCATCCCTAAAATTAGGGTGAGGATCGCCTCCTTCCAGGAGGACTGTGCCTCCCCTGGGGAGGCAGCAGCAGAGCAGAGATGTGGCAAGTCCCGGGCTGTTGTCAGGTGTGCCAGACCCCTTTCCTACCCCATTGCGTGGGGTTCCCAGGCCTGGCAGGAGATCTTGGGGATGGCATTTGGATCCCTGGTGTTCCAGGGATGGCAACTGGGGGGCTGGTCCTGGGCTAGTGAGGGGCTTCTTGCCCAAGCACCCTCCTCAAGTGTGAGGCTGTGTTTGGCAGTGGGGTCTCAGGCTGTTGGGCAGGCAGGGCCTGTGCTGGAGGGCACCAGGGTCACTGCCTGGGCTACTGCTGCTGCTGGAAGGGGACAGGCAGCCTGTACCACAGCCAGCATTGCCTCCCAACAGCGAGGGTCCCTCTCTGGGCTTCCTGACTGGCTCTGAGTCACCCCTCTCCCTGGGCAGGGGCCTAGCAAGCAGGGCAGGTGTTTGTCTGCCTTCCTTTATGGCTCTGCCATCCCCACAGCAGCCTGCCCAGCTGCCACCCTGTCCTGGGGACAGGCACAGGAGATGACACTGGATGAATTGGGGTGAGGGTGAGCAGTAAGGCAGCAAAGCACTTACGAGTCTTCATGCTGATGGATTTGCCAAACCTGGCACTGATCCTCCCTCTGCCATCTACCAGCTCGGTGAACCTAGGACAGAACAGCCATGAAGCTAAGGGGCCCTGCGGGTCCTCCAAGCCATAACCATCCCACAGTCTATGGCTGGATGCAGGGTTCAGTGTGAGTCCTGGGCAGTGCAGGGAACCTTCTCACAGCAGAAGCAATGACTGACTTGATCATGTGTGTTCCCAGACACAGGAGCTGAGAAAAAGGACCAACCACAGGTGAAAGGGCCAGGAGTGCTGGAGCAGTGCCTACCTGGGGGCTGGCGAGGGCTCCTCAGCTGCATTGTGATCAGCTAGCAAGCGGAGCTCAGGCAGAAAAGCTGGAGGCAGCCTATTGCGCAGGACCCGGGGGTGTCCAGCTTGGCTCCACCGTCTCTCCGGAGCCCCATCCCTCTGCACTGCTAGACCAAAGGGTTAGACTCAGTGGGAGGCAAGCCGCGAATCCTCATGGCAGTCCAGCTACCAGCCAGTCCCCTTGTCCCCAGGATGCTGTTTAGAGCTGTCTGGGGACACATGTGCACCTTCCGCAAGCCTAGGCTGTGAGTGCCATTCTCTGTGAAGCATCTGCTCTCCCCTAACAGAGGCAGCATCCTGCAACCCCCACCTCCTGTTCCCAGAGCCTCCTGCAAGCACTCAATTCTGGGGCGGCAAGTCCCCATGAGCATCTCTCTTGACCAACTAGCCTCCGACCCCCTGCCCCACTGCCCCGTTAACCCACTGCCTCATGCTGCAGCAAACCCCAGCCCCAGGAGCTGGGCACTCACAGGTGGTGACGTGGAGGTAGATGGGCTCACTGTGCACTTGGCCTTGCTCTGTGTTCTGCACAGCTGTAACAGACAGGCGGTACCGCTGCCCAGGGAGCAGGTCTCGCACCGTATAGGAAATGAGCTTCCCATTGGGCACGTAGCGGCTCTTCACACTCTGAGCGGTGGTGACATTGATGATATACCCCTCAACGGCGCCGGCAGGCGGCTGCTCCCATGCCATGGACACGGATGTGGAAGTGACACGGGAGGCAGTGAGGTTCTGGGGGGGAAGAGGCCCTGGGGCAGGCAGCAGCCAGGGAGAAAAAAGGTCAGCACTCGTGTACTTGGCTGTGACTGCCCTAATTGCTCACATGCCACCCTGTAAGCATGCCCTGGCCAGCCCTCAGCCCGGCTCCAGCCATGCAGCACACCAGCAGGAGACACTCAGCGCTGGGTCCCTGCCAAGGCAGGCAGAGCCTCACTGCACCCTGACACCCGGTCTGACCCTCACCACCCTCCAGCTGCCATATGCAGGGGAGCAACTTGGGCCTGTGTAGACTTCACATGCGGCAGAGCTCATGCTGGTCCTGGGCAAGGAAAACCATCTGGCAGTGGAGGACAAGCCGCAGCCCTTCCTGCCACTCCCCAAGGCTGCCTGCACAGCTCCTGCCCCCCGTGCTTGCCAGACGGGCCGAGAGCTTTTGCACCTTCCCCTCCCTGCAGCTTTCCTGCTGGCCCCAAGCTGCAGCTGCCCTGCATCTGCCAAGCCTCAGGGCCCCTGCAACAGGAGGGGGTGGCAAAGACAACCCCACTCACTTGTCCATACGTGGAAGGGAGACGTGGCCAGACTCTCCGATAGGTGGTCTTCTGTCCCCAGGCCGCTCAGTGTGGTGACATGAACAATGTACTTTTCTCCTGGCTGCAGGTCCCTGTGGAGGAGGAAGGCAGGGTGGGCAGGGGTAAGCTGGGCAGGCTGGCAGGGCAGGCTGGCCCAGCACCTGCCTGCTGCCCCACTCACAGGAAGGTGTACTTGGCCACGCTGCTGTTCAGCTCCACGGTGCGGTCTGCCAGGTCCCCCGGTTGGCGGATGGAGACACGCACCCTACTGACAGTGGAGTGCTTGAGCCGGTGGAGGGCCCATTGCACCGTGATGGCGCTGGCTGTCACATTCGTGATCTCAAAGCCTTCCACCGGACGCGGTCCTGGCCGGAGCAAGCGGAGAGGGCTGCGGTCAGCCGCTGCTCATTGTGGGTCGCCCCATCTCTTCCCTACACCCCTGCAAGGGGGGGGTCCTGCCTGCCCCTCTGGGTTGACTTCCCAGCAGGAGCAGCTCAGCTGGACTGATGCTCTACCATCCTCACCACCTGTGGGCAGGCAGGAGGTGCATCCATCTGCCTGCCTGCAAGGTCTCATGCCATCCACTGCACCCCTGGGGCTGTCCTCTGGCCCCAGCACCACCCCTCACATCAAACGGGGCTGCAGTGCCTCCACTTGGTCCTAAGCCCACCATATGGCCCAGCCACATACTAAGCCCAGTTCTCACTCCCCTGGCATCTGACCCTGGCTTGAAGCCTCCCAAGATATTGTGGCCAGGGGTGCAGGCTCCTGCTGTGCCCAGTGCCATGCCTGCCTTCTGCCCTGGGTTTCAGTCAGTCTCAGCCCACTGCAGGGCATATGGCCCACTGGCTTTCTCACCACCATCCCCCTCTCATTAGAGGGCAGCTTTTCTAGGTATAATGCCCTCCATCCTCAGTTTGCACTCGATTTCTACATCTGCCTGCCCTAGGAAGCAGAACTGCAGCTGCTGTGCCTGCCTGTGCCCTCATAGAGGCATCACTGTGCTCCCTTTCCTCCGCTTGTGAACAGAGGTCCCTGCGTTCTCTGGCATATCCCCACACTGAGCCAGGCAGGATGGTGGGGAGGGAGGCTCTCCTTCAGGGCTCACTGTCAGCAGAGTTCACCCAGCTCCACTGTCTGGCTGGTGTGGGGGCTTCTCCAGCTCAACCAAGCAGCACTGGGGACCTACACTACTCTGGAGCTAGTGACAAGATGTACCCAGTGCAGCAGGCACAGCCTGGCCTTGGTGAACAGGATCCAAAAGCAGTCCCTGCTGCTGGCTCCCTTACCAGCCCCTGGGCAGAAGCCCAGTGAGCCACAGGGGGTTCAGTCCCCTTTTCCTCATAGCAAAGGGAACACCAATTCTCTGTGCCCAAGTGCTTTCCAAAGGCCCCCTATGTCTGCATTTTAGGATCTGCACCACCAAACCCAGCTGGGTTCCATACAGGCCCGGGCTGCGGCTGGAGCCGGTGGCAGGGAGGAGGCAGCACAAGCCCCGGCGCCTGCAGGAGCCACGCGTGGTCACGACCTGATCCCCCTGGGGACACTACTCACTAGTGCGTGTGGTGAGCATGACGGGCCTGCTGATATCATTCTTGTTGTTCACGTTGCGTTTGACTGAAAAGACAGAAATATTGTAGGCTCTGCCGGAGGCTAGTGCCCGCAATTGGTGGGCAGAACGACTTCGGTCCACAAAATCTGTCCTGCGGTAAGAGCCGTCGAGGGATACGTACGTCACGGCGTAGCCGTCAATGAGTTGCCTGGCAGCTGTGTCCTCAGGTGGGTGCCAAGAAATCAACACACCAGTGTCCTCCACCCTTTCCACCTTTAATGAGGTTGGTGGCAGCAATTCTTCAGGGTGTGGGCAAAAGCAAAGGGGAGAGGTAACGCCATGAATCTTTAGAGAACAGACCCCAGCAGCAAGAGGCAAGAGCAGCAGCGGTGGAGGATGGGGCCCTCGCTCTCTCCCTCGGCACGCCCAGCAGGGGCCCTGCAGGCACCGGCTGCCACCTGCCCAGCGCACAGGAGCACCAGGAGCACTCCCAGCCCCTGCAACGCAGTGCTTGCCACTGCCTGCCAGGCCAACGGCACCCGCGAGACAGGGCGAGGGGCCCCGGAGGCTGGTACGGGCAGCGAGAGGCCTCCCTCGCACACCTTCGCCTCCCCTCCTGCGGGATGGCCGGTGCTGCAGGCCAGGCAAACCCGTCCCAGCATCCTCACGCCATGCCTGGGGTCTGCAGCAGCGGCTCAGTGCCCTCCGCGGCACCGGTGCGGCCTGGGCTGCCCCCCAACAGAGGAACGGCCCCGGCCCGGCCCGCCTCAAGGAGAGCTGCTGGTCCCTGATGGCGTCGAGCCCCGCACGGGCAGCGGCCACTGCCGGGCCAGCGTGGAGCCCCGCACACGTCCTGGTGCCGCTGCTGAGGGCCTTTACCTTTCTCGCAGCTCTTGCCTGTGTAGCTGACTTTGCAGGTGCAGCTGTGGGTGCCGTTGCCGGGCAGGCAGTAGCCTCTGCTCCCACAGGGACTGGAGAAGCACGGGTCGCTGGCTGCGGAGGAACCACAGCCCGTGCCGTTAGCGGTGGCCAGCCAGCCATCGGCCACCCCGCACCATGCTGCTCATTCCCACCTCACCTGTCTCGCAGTGGTAGCCAAAGAAACCCTCCGGGCATACGCAGAGGTAGGAGCCTCTGTAGCTCTCACACTCTCCTCCATTCTGGCAAGGGCCTGACTCACAGGCGTCCACTTCTGGAGGTGGGAGAAGGATGGTGGTGAGCAGGGGGCCCCCAGCATGGCAGCAGCCAGGCAATGGCCTCCCAAGGGACAGCAGGATGGACATGCAGCCCAGGGCTCAGCACAGCCATTTTGGATGCAGAATCCCACCCAAGTGCCATGGTGGCTATGCTCCCTGGCAGGGGTGGATGCCTTCAAAAGGGGACCCGTTACCAGTGGACATGTTATCCTTTGCTCCTTCCCCACCAGAGCAGTTTCAGCTCTGCCCCTGGAACCACAGGCAAGGAGGCACAACAAGCAGCAAGCACCTAGCGTAATGGCTTGGGGACAGGGTGCCCAAGATGGCAACCAGTACAGGTCCTGACTGTGTCCCAGTGCCCACAGCAAAGCCTCCCAATGGAACTGCGAGTCCCTACCTGTCTCACACTGGGTCCCCACAAAGCCCTCAGGACAGTGGCAAGAGAAGGACGCAGGGAGGTCCTGGCAGGTCCCACCATTCTTGCAGGGCTCCGACTGGCATTCGTCAATATCTGGGGAGTGACAAGAAGAAAGGCACCGGCTCAGCACAAAGACAGGGCCAGCAGCACAGGACGAGGAGACCTGGAGAGGCAGTGATTCCCCTGCAGGGTGTGGACCCTCCTCACGTCACTTGCTACCCCAAGCCAACCAGACAAGAACAGCCCTGCTCCTGGAGCCATCAGGAGCCCACTATCCCGTGTATGCCCCTGTGTGGGGGCTGCAGGGGGAGCTGGGCATGGAGACATGTCCTCAGGGACACCCGGAATAGCTGGCAGTCTGGGGCTGTGCAAGAGGTCCCATAAGGTACCGTACCCTCCTCTGATCCCCATCACACATCCCACCTTTTCCCACCACCATCCTCTCCTAAGCAGGGCTAGAGCTGCCTGCCACAGAGTCCCACCAGATCTTTCACTACCCATTATCCCCTTCAGCCACTGTCCGCATGCAGCCATGACCATGTGCATACACAGAAGGACAGCACGACCTCAAACTGCTTCTTCCCCCCACCCTGCCCCACAGCTTTGAAGCCACAGGGACACTTCTCACACAGATCCCAAGATCTTGGGGCTTCTCTGAATGGGGTTAACATGCATAAGGGTAAGTCAGTGCTCTATCTGTGATGGAGATGCCCATGCAGAATCCATTAGTAGTGCCCTCACAGCCCTGCCTGCTCCTCCAACTGGCTGGGAGCAGCACGCAGCAGCCCTGGAGTGTACCTGGCATGGTCTCTTACCTGACTCACAATGCTGGCCAGTGTAACCTGGCTCACACAAGCACAGGAACTCAGCAATGCGGTCCTTGCACTGACCACCATTCAGACAGGGCTGGGCCTGGCACTCATTGATCTCTGCGGGTATTTGTGCAGGGGAGAGACAAAGTAAGAGGCATGAGCACTGAGGAGGGGTCCCTGGGAGGGGTTGTCTGCAGACACAGGGGAGGACCAGAGTACATGTCCTGGGGTCACCAAGCCATGGTCATGGCCACAGCCCACTGAGACAGTGCCCCAGGGCTCAGCTGCTCCCCAGCTCTCCTCACCATTGCATTCAGGGGGGTCACTCCAGACACCCAGTGAGCGGCAGACACGAGGGTGGTTGTGCTGGCTGAGGGTGTAGCCCAGCTCACACTGGTATTCAGCCAGAGAGCCCACCTTGGTGGAGTTGAAAGACACCCGGGCATGCTTCACCTCACTGGGAATGCCACAGTCAACCACTGGAGAGAGACGGGGGTGTTGAGCAGGACCTGCAGAGGCACCCCGAGCCCCTGACTGGCAGGGGCAGCACAGAGCCCTTACCAGTCTGGCAGTGCTTCCCTACATAGCCCATGGGGCATGTGCAAGCATAGCCCTCGCCAAGGTCCTCACAGGTAGCACCATTCTCACAGGGGCTAAGGAAGCACGGGGAGGGCACTAGAAGAAGAACATAGACTGACTGTTGCGGGGCTGGTAGAACCAAGAAACAAGAGCCACCTCCCTTCTCCCCCTCAGCAGGGTACAAGGGAGATCCAAAGTGCTTCAAATTACAGGGAAGGGGATTCAAAGCAAGCAGCGAGGCTTGCTTGTTGCTGCCACCACCTCCCCAAGCATCCCCTGGCACTGGCACACCCTGCTCACACCTACCAATCTCGCAGTGCCGGCCAGCGTAGCCTGGAGGACAGTCGCACTTGTACTTGCCAATGTAGTGGAAGCAGGTGCCCCCGTTCTGGCAGGGCCCCGAGGCACAGGGGTCCGGCTTACCTGGGGGCAGAGGGCAGGTGGGAGCTGAGCAGTGAGCAGGACAACTGCCTCATGTCCCAGGCGGGGTTTAGGAGGCCATACCGATCTCACAGTGCTTCCCAGTGAAGCGGTAGGGGCAGGAGCAGTGGTACTCGCCATCTGCCTCCCTGCAGGTGCCCCCGTTGCGACAGGGTCCTGTGCTGCAGAGCCGTGGCTTGGCTGCAGAGAACACCGAGAGCAAGGGGTCACCCACTGCTGCCCACATCCCGAAGGCCACTGCCTCCCCCCAAACCCCTCGCTGCAGGAACACCGAGTGCACCCAGGCCTCCCCAACACCACTGAATAACCAAGTGCAGAACTAGATGATCTTAAGGTCCTTTCCTACCCTAACCATGCTATGATTCTATATGCCAGGACCTAAGGAGGCCACAGAGATGTGATGCCAGGGCACTGGCAGCTGCTCCTGAGGCCCAAAGCTCAAGCATGCAAAAACACCTCCAACACTGGTGGTGTTGTGCAGGAAACAAAGCAACTGGATCAGCTGCTGTGACTGTCAGGCCATGAAAGCAGCCATGCAATCCTTGCTCCACATGTGGGGTGGGATACCTTGTGCCCACTGCCAGCTGCAGCTCAGCAAGCAGTCACTCTTCTCCTACCATGGTCCAAACTCTTCTCCCACCCCCTGTCAGGTCCTGGGGCCAGCAGGGAGCTCCATGCAGGTACCTTTCTCACAGTGCTTGCCAAGGAAGCCTCGAGGACACTCGCAGGTGTACGAGTCATCATGAACCTCGCAGGACCCCCCATTCAGGCAGGGCTCTGAGTCGCAGGGGGATGGCATTGCTGCAAAGCCAAACAGGGCATCAACGAGGATGCAGGACCAGGGATGTGAAGGGCTGCTCTCCAGCTGAGAGCATCACCTGCTCACCCCCCCCAGCCCCATCCGTGCCCCTTCCTGGGGCTGGTTCTGCATCCCCAAAGACGAGACTCACTGTGGTTGGTGCCATAGTCAGTGTGGCAGACGCAGAGGTAGCTCCCACCATACTCCATGCAGTATCCGCCATCCGGACACTGCGTGTTCATGTTGCAGGGGGTAGTGGTGACTTCTGCAAACACACGCACAGCACCAGTTTCCATCAGCTGGTGGCAGGACAGCCAGCTGGCTGCCTGGCCAGAAATGGGAGAGTCTCCTAATTTTGCCAGGTCTGAAGAGATGGAAGGGACCCCCTGTACCCCTCCACAGACCATGCAAACAGCAAGGGCCAGCCTGGATGCGCAGTGAGATTCAGAGCAGGAGTGCACTAAGACTGTGGTTCCCATCCCACCCAGGAAAGCCGGCTGGGGCAAAGAGCTGGGAGAGGCACAGCTCAAGGGGGAGGGTTGAAGATGGAAGTGTTACCTCCTCACCAGGGACAATGTTTCTAGGCTCAAATTCAGGGCATGCCCCTGGCACCATGCTAAGCTCAGGCATGGGCAGAGTTTCTCCTTGTCTGACCACAGCCTGCCTGGCTCAAGCATCCTGGAGAGGGAGCAAACACAGCAAGTGAGAAGCCGTCACCTACCAAATTCACAGAGGAGACCAAAAAACCCAGGCAAGCACTGGCAGATGGTGACATTTCCCTCCAGACAACTGCCTCCGTTGCGACACTCGCAGCCCTCCGAGAGTTCTGCAAGAGAAAAGATGGGAGCTTCCCAGGACCCCTGTCCCTTGTGGGGCTGCGACAGCCAAGCAGCCTTGCCGGACACCATCCATGGGGAAGCTCAGGTGGGTGGCAGCTATGAGCACCTCCAGACACCCAGGCACAGGCTCCTTCAGCGGGATGGACCCACTGTTCAGTCGAGGAGCACCAAACAGGTTCTCAGGGGCTGCTTTTTCTCCCTCTTAGGAATGTGAAGGCTCCCTTAGAGATGCCAAACCCCACTGGAGAGACTTCCCCTTGTACTCACTGTCTCGACAGTCCTGTCCTGTGTAGCCCTCCCGGCACTCGCAGAGGTAGCCCTGCTCTGTCTCCAGGCAGCTGCCCGCGTTCTGGCAGGGCTGGGAGAGGCAGGCGCCAGGCACGCGGGGCCCGCCTGCAGGGAAGGGGGAGGCTGAGCTAGAGCCATCCCAGCATGGGGCTGGGACACGCTCTGCCCCAGAGGAGCCGGCGCAGAACTGGTCCACACCAAAGACCCCACTACAGCCGAGCAGCACTGCTGGAAGGAGTTCCCTCCCTGGCATCACCACAACCCCTGCATGCATGGAATCACAGAATCAACCAGGATGAAAAAGACCTTTAAGATCATCAAGTCCAACCTTTACCCCAGGACTGCCAAGTCCACCACTAAACCATGTCATTAAGAGCCTACTCTACATGTTTTCTGAATGCTTCCAGGGACGGTGATTCCACCACTTCCCTGGGCAGCCTGCTCACCCTTTCAGTGAAGAAATCTTTCCATTCCGTCAGTCACATGCTGCCTGCCAGCTTTCGGCAGTGCCTATGGCTGATGCAGCCCCTTTTCAGCAATTTGCCCTTCCACCCAGCTCCCCAAGACCCAGCTCCCACGGCAGGCTGGGCAAGGTGCACCTCTGCTCACCGTACTGGCAGTTGTTGCCATAATAACCAGGGGAGCACGTGCAGATGTAGCGGCCTGGGCGGATGTAGTTGCATGTCTGCCGGTTTCGGCAGCTTCGGTCCTCACAGATAGATGAGTCTGGGCAGGGGGGGAAAGCAAGTGAGCAAGCGATGAGCAGAGCCCAGCCCTGGGAAAAGGGCCGTGATGGCACAGCTGAGCACTGAGGACACAGTCCCTGGCATGGGTCATCCTGTGCTGCAGGATGCAGGAACAGGCACCTGTCTCGCAGCGCTGTCCCACGAAGGGCTCCAGGCACATACAGGTGTAGTTATCGACCAGGTCGACACAGTGCCCACCATTCAGGCATGGGCTGGACTCACACTCGTTCAGCTCTGCATGGGGAGGTTAAGAGGGGCGGCTAGGCGCAGGTAAAGACGGTTCACCCACTGCCTCCCATCCTGAGCACTCCCCTTCCAAAACTCCAGCTGGGCCTGAAGCATGGTGGGAAAGCAGTTTGCTACAGCGTAAGGTGTCCCCATTTCCTCCCCATGCCACAGACCTGTCTGGCAGTCTGCCCCCGTGTACCCCCGCTGGCACAAGCACACTGCTGTCCCATTCACTGCCTGGCACGTCCCGCTGTTGTGGCACACTTTGCTCTCACATGGCAGCTCTTCTGCAAGGGAACACCAAGAAAAGAAAAGAGGGGGGATCAACCCATGCACAGGACTGGCACATGCCTCTGCACACACAGCAATGCTGGGGCTGGGCATTGGAGCCACCAATGCACCCTCTGGCAGGAGACAGTGGCCATGTCCCAGCCCTGGCTCTTCACAAAACCTTCCTTGGGCAGCTCAGCCCTTCCATCCCTCTGCACCTCTTGGAGGCCAGCATGCCAGGGTGGGAATTCCTCCCTCCCTTCTTCAAAAGTCAACTCCCTGGTAGCCTTTTCCACCGATGCAGAGGCTTGCTGAGAGCCAAACATTTCGGCAGCGTTTCCACTGGGAGGATGGAGGCCAGCAGTCCAAGAAACCGGCCACCACAGCCCTGCCAGGGACCAGGAGTCTCCACTGGCTTCAGAGGGCTCAGGACCACAGCATCACCTGCAAAAGCAGGGCCTCCAAGATTTCTGTTTAACACTAACTGCCAGCTTTTCTCACTGAGCGAGTGGCAGGCGGCAGGGATAGGTGCTGGCAGCAGCACTGAGCTGGGCCCTCAGCAGCATGCACTGCCAGGGGCAGGAAGGGCTTGCAGCCAGAGCAAAGCTTCCTTTGCCTGTAGCATGCTGAAATCCAAGCTGTCTGTTGCAAACTGCTGCAGGAACCCCGATCTGATGAGTGCTCCCAAGAGCAGCAGCGCTCCCCAAGCCTGCGTCTTAGCTCTTCAAGCACAGCTCTGCCACGCTGGTGGCCCCATGCTTACCGGTCTCGCAGCTGGCACCTCTGAAGCCCAGTGGGCACATGCAGCTGAAGTTGCCAGCACCGTTGAGGCACGTGGCTCCATTCTGACACGGGTTGGAGAGACACTCGTCCACATCTGAAACACAGCCCCACATGGGGCAGGAGCTCAGAGCAGGGACAGAACAGGAACACAGAGACTGCCGGCATGTAGCAGTGACACCAGGAATGAAACCTGCTTCCTGCGGCAAAGCGCCGGAAGCTTGCTCAGGACCCACGCTCACCAACATGGCACCTCTTCCCAGTAAAGCCAGCCAGGCAGGAGCAGGTGTAGGAGGGGTTCCCTGTGATGCAGTCCTCAATACACTTCCCCCCATTCAGGCAGGGCCTCAGTGTGAGGCAGACAGAGGCTGTGGGGACAAGCGGTGGCCCCGCATCAGCCTGCATCCTGGCACAGCTCACCCGCCGCCTTCCAGCCACACCAGCACCAGGGGCTGTCCCTGTACCCACCCGGCTCCCCGGAGCACTCAGGGAGCCCACGGGGGCTGCCTGCCTCACAGCAGGGTAGGGCTCACTCCTCATGGGCTCCCCTGGGACATGGTGGGCAGTTTTAATTCCTCCCATAGGAGGGGAAAAGGCTGCACAGGGTACGCCCCTCAGGCTGGAGGCACATGGATATGCCCTTTCTTATCACCCAGGGCAGAGGGAAAAGGGTATGGGAGAGCCCATCTACAGCAAACCCACTGGGTAACACGCGAGACACACACAGATCAAGTGCGGGAAAGGGGACGTGTCAGGCCCCCTGGGGTGGGAAGCATGGCCCAGCTCTGGTGCCCCAGCCCCGTCAGGGAGGCTGGCACCAAACAGCTCTCCTCATGGCTTTCCCAACCTCCTGGGATTCATGGAGGCACGCATCCCTCAAGGATGCCAGCCCCTCATGCCCTGCTCTGCCTGCAGCAGGTTGGTGGGATTGCGCTGTGCGCTGTCACCTTCGCCCCAGCCTCCCTTATCACTCCCCGCAAGCTCTTTTCATCTCATAAGTCTTTCTCCCCTCCCCATTCGCTTTCCCAGCCCCTTCCCAGTCCCGGGGCACCCATGGGTGCCGTCCCCAGCCATGGCAGGTGCTGAGGAGGGTCCCCCCCACGGCTGCCTCCCCTCCCTCCCCAAGTACTTTGAGCCGCCTCCTCCACCCCATAGAGGTGTGGGCTGAGGCAGGGAAAAGACAGGGCTGGAGAACAGTGTGGGGTTGGGTTGGGAGTTAAATAAACCTAACTGCTGTCCTCTTACTTGTATTGCTGCAGCCCCCCACTTGCACCTGGGCATCATCGATTCTGAACACCCAGCGCCCGGGGATACCCACATTTGTCGTCATCTCCACGTCAGCGATGTCATCGGTGCGGGATCCAGGGATGTTGAAGTAGCGCTTTCCATCACCGGCGTTAAAACCTGCCTGTGGGGACAAGGGCAGAGAGTAAAGAGACATCACTAGCACAGAGGGGAAGGCAGCTGGAGCACAAAGGCTTATTTGCCTGCCACTCAACACTGCCAGCAGCACTGCTCGGACCGGCTGACCCTTTCCACACAGCACCAGCCCACACTCAGCCCTGTCCATGTGCCAGGATGACAGCCAGCAAGACGGGGCAAAGCAGCCGTGCTGCCCGTTCGGACCCTCCCCTGGGATTCAAAACCCATCCGCTTCCTCTCCACCTGCAGCATCCTGCCTGCTGCAGGCTGGCAGGCAGGGAGCCAAGCACGGATCAACTGCCAGTAAATTCACACATCCGAATGGGTACTGGGGATTCTGCGGGTGGGGGATTGGTTTTTTTTCACCTTAAACACAACAACGAACACAAGGATGAAATATAAATACAAGTGAAATCTGTGCTGGCTGTGGCAGCTGCTCTTAAAGGCTGTGGTTAGGAAGGAAAAGGGACTACAAGACAGCAGCCAAGGCAAAGACCTGTGGTTTCAGGATTACAAAGCCCCCTGTATGGTCCCAGCTTTGAAAGCCAGAGCACACACGGATATTCAACAGCTTAAAGAAAAGAAAAAATGGCAGGGGAGAAAAGAAAAAATGGTCCAAAAAACCCAAACCAGGAGGCGCAAGCTCTTGGGGCAGATGTGCTACCTGGTCACCCTGGGACCATGTTTGCCACTTACCTGTGCCGCAATGCCGCCGAGCCCAGCAAAGTCCCCCCCACTGCTGGCGTGCATACCCGTGGTCCAGGTGATGGACTCATAGTTGAAGATGGTGAAGGAGAGCTTGCCATCCGTGATGAGGACAATCTGGAAAGTGTTTACCTGCAGCAGGGAAGGGAAGAGCAGTGAGCAGGCAGGAGCAGAAAGGCAAACCAGAGAGAAGATAACGAGATGATGGAAAAAGCATTTAGCAAAGGGGTGTTTCTCTGAGCCTCAGTCCTTCTCTGCTAGAAAGTGTAGTTGGGTTGGTTGCCCAGCACCCCAGCCAGCAGGAAAATGGAAATGTAGTTATTGGGCCTCTGGAAGAAAGGCACCAAACCCTACCTGCAACCAGCTCCTGGTACCCAAAATGGGGGATGCTGGCAATTTGCAGCCTTCAGGCAACACAGAGAGGAGGGTTTGGTTTTGCCAGCCTAGCACTGCTCCATTATGGCAAAGCATCACAAGGGAGCTGCTGGAGATGGCTTAGCCCTGCTGACAGGAGCACCACTGCCATGGAAAGCATCAAACTTCTATTGGGATGCTCCTTTTAAAGAAACTCTACCCCTAAACTCGTGGTTCCTTTGCCCCAGCTACCCACCGGTGAAAATGAGTTGCCTCCGAAGAAGGTCACTCGGTACCAGGTGGCAATGAAGACCCACTGTGCGGAAAATCCTGGGAACTCAGGGAAATACTGTGCGATGTCCCCGCTCGCTCTCTCCAGGATGGACTGCTCTGTGCTCTCCCGGTAGTACACATCGCCTGCCCGCCGGTTATCCACGTCTGCCCAGAAAGCAGCCACCACACGCCGGTCCTTGGAGATGGGAAAGGCCACCGGCGTAAACTGGGAGACCTCCTTCAGGAATGAGATGATTCCGTTATTGTTCACCTGGGGAGAGGGAAGGAAAGAAACGGGTGGCCATGGTTGATTCCTGCCAGCGGAATGTATTAAAGGCACTTTCCATTTCACCTTTCTTCCCACCCCCCTTTCCACAAATATTGGAGAGCTTCCCCTTCCTGCCCTTGGAAGCAGAGTTGTGCCCCGGCACCCACAGCCCCCTGCTTGCTGGAGTGTGGCTACAGGGAGGCAGCCACCCGAACAAACCAGCCCTGTTCTCCACTGCGCCCAGGCCAGGGGAAGGGGGAAACAGCTGAGAAAACTGCAGCGGCCCCAGCGCTTTAAACAAACAGTGCCCGGCGAGCTTGGCCAGCTCACAGCAGCACTCATGGTGGGGACCTGGGGCTGCCTCGCCTGCTCTCTAAGGGCTGACACAGCCTGTGGGCCTGCAAGTCTTTGGCTCAGCATTGTTGCCACCCTCCTGGCCAGGCAGTCACCGGCCTGGGATAGGGGAAAGCCTTGCCGGTCAGTAATCCATCTGCTGGCATGTGTGGCACTGGATGACCTAACAGGCTCTTAGCCCCCTGGCGACCAAGTGCATCACATGCAAAGCCCCCAGTGCAGGCTGCTGTTGTTAAAGCAGGAGATATCAGACACCCCAAGGCAAGGTACTTTGAGCTCCAAGCCCTTCCCAGCAGTAATTAACTGGAATAATCAGGGTCCTGGGATGCCTAGCCTAGGGACGCATAGCAGAGGTAGCCCTCAGCCCAGGGAAGGAAGCTGGAGATAGTGAATGCTGCTGCCTGAAGTGCTACCCTCTGGCTGTGGGATACAGCAGGAGCGAGGAAGGGGACGGAAAACTACTGCCTGCATTGTTGCCTGAGCAGGCAGGGAGGGGCCAAAGATCAAAGGGAAACACTCCTGCCCTCAGGCTCCAAATTCCCCTGAGGAGACCTTGCCAGCAGTGGCAACCGCAGGCGGGCCAGCAGCTTCCAGCAGTTCCTCTCCCATGCCCAGGGTGCTGCCTGCAAGCGACATCAGCACAGAGCTGAGCTCAGGCCCCCAGCTGAGCCCCCCAGCATGTAATATGGGCTCCAGCAACACTGACCCAGCAATCCCCTGCGCTGTAGGGTGC
>JAOEHY010034114.1:15759-29028 GCA_025447955.1 Psilopsiagon aurifrons | reverse complement strand
GGGGGATTAATGAGTGAAAACAAAAGAAAAAACAATCTATCCAGTTATTGTATCTTGCTGAGAGATAATAAATTATCAACATCTAGTATTCATTTTTTGAGTAAGTTCTTTTATTTGAGATAAGTTAAGCTCCCTTGGAGTCCCTAAATCCCTTGCAGAGCACTACCAGAAAATCATACTACAAAGTCTGTAAAGGAGGAACGTGGTACAGCAAAACCCCAGTGATAAGTGTCTTTGCAACCAGGCGTCTGTGAGTGGTATCATTAAGAAAGGTAAAACAAAACCTGTGGAGCATCTAAAGTCTTCCTTTTGCAAGTGATGTGGCATTTTAAACTGCTTTAGGAAAATGAATTAATTTAGCCAGGAAGTCAGGTGCAGATTTTAATTCCACAAAATATATAACTCAAATTATAACACATTCAGTACACCAGAACTAGTACCCTTCAGACTGATGAATGAACAGAAGCATGTATAGGCTGACGTTAGAAGACAGTCATATAGAACAAACCCTGAGTCCAGGGATGCTATATAAAGCCCTGTACGCCATTTATGTCTCTACAGAATTAAGGAATCCACTAGAAAGTGCCTGAGCTGTCTGCAACAAATTTTTTGTCCTGCAGTTGTTTTCAGTAGAAGACCTTTATTTGGTTATGTTAGAAAGATATTCTGAGCGGTAAAGTTTATATATAATCACCTTCTATTTCATTCAAAAAAAGCTGTCTTAGAATGTAATTGTCTGTTTTATAGTTTACAGGTGCTTTGATTGCAGTGCATAACTTCAGAGAAGTTTAACCGTGAGATTCTGCAGTAATATACTACTCTGCATACCATATATTACCACCAGATGGTTAGAAACCTGCCTAATAGTATTCTAAACACCTTTCTATCCTCAGATGCTGCATTCTTGCATACAGACAAATTCTCTGAGAACATATTAAAACACATCACAGAAATGGCTATCCTGATCAGAGTTTTGGATTGCAAAGTAGAGATACCGAGGACAAGTACCAACCAAAAATTTCACCAGCTTTATGAAAATAGTTGAGTACTTTAATTAGTAGTCTGGGCTACCTACTGCATAGCTAAACTTCAGCTTTCCAGACTTACAGATTACCTGGCCTCAGTGTTGCAAACTTAACACTCAAGTTGAAGTGAACTCTGACACACAAACTGGCAGAAGACTGTTTGCAAGCAGTCAAGGTAATTATCTGGTTTTGATTATGAACCTCTCGCCTAGGAGCTGTATTCTGTTAACTTTACTCCATCTGAATATCCACTTTGAAAAGAATGATGGAGAAGCCTCCGGATCTTAAAAGCAACACAATGGAGTTATTCTCCGTGCAGGTTAGGGCATTTTTACTTGATGGCTAACGTTATATTCGTCTACCCTCTAGTGGCGAAAATACACTCAGAACACAACTTCAGAGTTTTGAAAACACCAGCGTTTCAGCCAGAAGAGATTTAAGCATTTGGAAGTTCCTAATGAAAGATAAAACGACTTTTTATACTGAAATAGGAAACCAAAGTATTTAAGGCACCAAAATGTAGTAGGATTCCACAAATACTGAAGTGTCTACATCAATAAACTCAGCCTGGAATGAGGGCCGCAGAGAGTATGCATTAGTAATAGAAAATGCGGCAAGACTCAAATAACTGCTTGTTACTTACTTTGTAGAGTATTTTAACTATGAATCTCGGTTTGAAAGTGTAATGCATATGCAACACATTGTTAGCAGAGGCAGAAAAAGTTATGGTTTGTGCAAGGCATGTGGTTTCTACCCAGACCATTTGACCCTAATGTTCAACCCAACAAATAGTAAAATTCAAACTTGTTTTTTGTAATAAAAAGCTTGTTTTCCTGAAGGTTATATATAAGGCTTTTGTCCATTCATCAGACTGAGTAATACTGAACACTGTTTATATAGTCTTGTCTTCCGAACAGGAAATTGTTTGGCTATGGTAATTAGAATTTCTTCAGATACATATTCCATACCATTAACAACCTAGTTAGCTCTCTAGCTTAACAAATGTTGTCCTAATTACTGCATTTTGGACCTGTTTTAACTGTTAATAGTATGGTTTTAATTTTCTTGCATGCATAAAAAAATAGATACACAAATGTGCCATAATGAAATAAAGGAAAAACAATTCACTCTCATAACTGCATAAGAAATGTAAATTAGATTAGATGTTAAGATGCAATTTCCCTAATGCAGAGTCTGAAAAGGACAGAGGTGAATAGTTGTGTCATTCAAAATCCTGTCTCTGCTTTTAGAAGTCAGGGCAGCCTTCTGGGTGCTCTCCAGGAATGACATGGGAAACTGCAGACGTCAGAGCTGAGTCTGTTGAAGTGAGAGTGATATTTGCAGTGGTTTTATGTCTCACTAAAAGAAGTTGAGCTTCAAACCACAGCATAATTTTCTTCCTTCTTATCTAGACTAGGAGAGAATGGATGAAGGCAGAGAGAGGACAAATGTAACACAGCCTCAGTGCTGGCAGAGGCAGAAGCCCATGTGAGCAGACATAGTGGGCATTAGGTCCCAGACATTTTAGCAAATACTTTGACAGCAGCTGAGAGAGAAGGCCAAGCTCTCTGAAACACTCAAAGGTGTCCCCTCACAGGAGCATATTTAGGAAGAAAGAGCTGGAAAAGGTCAAAACTCTGCTAAGGAAGCACATGATTCTCCAGGCCTTCTGTATAAAGTGAGCATTTAGGATTAGTGAGGACTCTGAAATAAGGGACCTTGCATCAGGGAGTGCTGCTGGTCTGTGGTGGGGCAGGAGGAGAAAGGGTTTGCAGGGGAAAGAAATCTGGGAATGAATGAAGAGCCTCTTTGAATGGAATGGATGAATGGAACCTCTTTGGGTTCTTGATAAACCTGGAAGTAGGTGTAGCCTGTATTGCTGATGATCAAAAGCTAGGAGAGCCCTAGAAACAAGTGCTGACTTTGGCAACATAACAGAAATAAAGTACCTGGTATTGCTGAGCACTTTGGGTTGGAAACCAGTTAAGTTATAAAACTACAGGGGAAACTCTTGGTTTGTTTAATATTTTGAAACTGGCCAGTGCCTGTAACACAATATGAGAAGGAAGGAAGTGTGCAGTTTGTGGGAAATATGATCCTCTTCACTGGCAAATCCAAGCTGATAAATTCCAAGCTAAAACTGAAAACAAAGAGACTTTTAAATGAGTGCTAGAGTTAGTAAATATGTGGCATGTATATTTTCTGTGGAAGTGTTTTGCCAAGTATTAGAGACTTGTTCATTTCAAAACGAAAGAAGAGAACACTAGTTCTGCTTCAGAAAATCTGCTGAAACCAATGCCATCTGTAAAGTCACTACTTAAACTTTTGTAACAAGAAAATGAAAGAGAATTCACAATGTCAAGACATTTCTTAATGACTCAATAGATATACATATAAGGAGCAAAAGATACTTTCTAATTGCATTTGTGGGTATATTCTATAGTGGTGACCTTCCTCAAGCTACACTAGCAGTAGAATTTAATTCACTGGCCCTTTAAAAAGGAAGGTTTACAAAACTTAATTACAAACCACAAAAAGTCTAGAGGGAGGGAATGGGTAGGAAAACCAGACATATTAACATTAAATGTTCACAATGCTCACATGGGGGGAAAGGAATTAAATCTTTAACATCATAAACTGATAGGTAATTGGTATATAGAGAGCAAAATGTAGTACTCGGCATTTTTATGAGGCTACAGATGTTGTAGTATTTGGATTCCAGATCACAACATGTAAGGTATAAGCAAAATTTCCAAAGGTATTTTGATATGTTTGTCTACTCACATCCTCCCAAGCCTACAGATGTGAAAAAAAAATATATTTCAGGCCTCCTAAACCGTTATTCGTTCTACGTAAATCTTCGCAGCAAAGCTGTTTCATTGTGGCTTTATTAGGAGTGTTCCCACCACCAATTTCTGGAGGAAAGCTGTATTCCATGAGACTGCAAACAGTGCCCCTGTGATCAGCCTGCACATCTCCTTTCTGCAGTGCTGAGGTCATTTAGGTGCTCAACTGTTGTAATTGTGACGGATGACTTAAGTGACTTGTGATTTTAAATAGGCAAGAGGATCTATTCTGACCGGGACCTTCAGTTCTGAAAGACAATTGCTCTTCTGCAAGTTTGTAATACAAAAATACTATTAAAAGGGACTTTGATTTAGCAAGAACTATTTTAGTCCTCTGTATTTGCAGGTTACTGTTCCCCTATTTTCTCTCCAATGTTTTTTTTTAGTGGTGACAATTACAATTAGTAGGCTTGAAATCAAAATGTGTCATGGCTTTCAAAATGCTAAACTCAAAAACTGCAACTTATGGCACTTGCCAGAAAAATACTGAAGAGAGTTTTAAGCCAACTTGTGAACTGTAGTAACAAGGAGCAACATGTCTATAAATCTAGAATAGTAACTGTTACCAAAATACACTCTAGGGTGTCTTTTTGACTTTGCCTTTGGGTCTGTTTGCAGACAAATATGAGTGTTGTTCTGATCCCTGCAAGTTATATGCAATCTGTATGCAACATCTGGTCTACGGTATGGCTTCCATTTCCTGAGTCATGGGTTTCAATGATCATTTTCCAGTAGACAGAAAAAATGGCCTGAATATGAAATACTCAAAGTTTTTAGGCTGTTTACTAGAAATTTATATAATGTTCGATTATAAATAACCATTATTATTAATTGCTAATAAGTGACAGAAAATAAATTCTCCTATACTTCATCCTGAAAATCTTTGATGAAGCAAAACAGCAGAAAGGCATTCCTGACTTCATACTACTCAAGTTTATAAAAACATTGAAAATCTGTGATACCCTGTGGGTGCCTTATCTAGTCTTTATTTAGTGACGCTGATGGCTTGTGGTTTTCCACTCTGTTACATTATAAATTATCATGCTAGAATTATGCTTAGACAACACAGTAATTTATTTTAAAAATGCAAATATACACTGAATTTTAGATTTCCTTGAGAGGTTAGGTGGTGTGCAGGTAATCTGTATCATTCGTTAAGACTTGCAAGCAGCAGCCTTCCAAGTTAAGCCTCAGGCAGGAATTGAGGTATCTGAACTACTGCTTTACTCTGAGCCGGGAGTGAGCTTTGGAAGTGACTCTCCCAGTCACCCCCACTTATCACACTTTGGCTAATGCTGCAGAGCAGTCCTGGAGTGCACAAGCTAGGTTCCTTCCCAGCACCACAAACCTGTTTTACATGCTCTAGGACAACAAGTAAGGCTCTGCAACTGCTCCTGGTCATTCAGGCCTTGAAAATCTAGTAAAGTCAGAGTTCAAAGAAATGAAACCATTTTAGATCAATGTGCAATGACATTTAGAAAGGTAGAGTGTGAATCAAATTGCAAAAAATAAAATTTCAAAAATAATTTAGTCGCTAGAGGGAGCCTCTTAAACATCATATGCTAGTATTAAACAGCTAATTTGGGCCTTCAGTTCTCAGATGTTGAAGCACTTTAATAGGGTCAATACTACTTCTTCCAGTACTCAGTTCAAAGAAAATGAGGAGAAAGACAAGCACTTCTGCAAAATTCCCCATCCAATCCACATTCTAAACAAATACAGACTTTCTAAGGATTTCCACACAGAAAAACCGGTAGTTCCAGTTAGTGGGAACAGAATGAGCTTTGCTTAATCCCTTTAAAAATGCCACCTTTAAGTGGCATCAGTGAGAGGCCATTCACATTTCCCTCCTTTGAAGATCAAATGTCAAATTAAGCATAAGTTGTCAGTGTGAGAGGAAAGTCTTTAGACCACAGGCGCTATCCTCCCTCCTTTATCCTCGTTGCATCATAAATGTGCCCATGAGGTAATTCCCAGAAGCCATATTTCAATGAGTTCTATTTACAGTGACGACCCGCTCTAGCTCTCTGTTAGAAGGCTATGTTCAAAACAACAAAGACGTGTTCATGCACTGTAAATGTACACATGCATTCAAATTTTTGCTATACTCTAAATTTGGTAAATAACATAGAAGTTATAGTTTGTGGTTCTCTGATACAAATACCATAGAATTTGCAAGGAGTCCTAGAAAAGCACAAGGGGAATACAAATGCTGTCTCAGAGACCCTGTCTGCAAGAGCCTGGCTGGAACTGATTGCAATCCAGACAGAAAACACAGCACCTCAGAAAGAAGGTGCTTTCTTTTTAGAAAATTCACAGCAGCAGAGGGCACCAGACAACAAGAAATCCCATATACCTTAAAGAATCCTGAAGGGCTAAATGCACAATGAAGGGTAATGGGAACTGGAAAGGTACAGACTGAGGCGCTGTAACATGGATAGGGATAACGAAGCAAGCGCTGAGAGAAGCAAAACGAGACACACTGTTTCTCCTCTGCTTGTCGCCTGTAACCACTCCAGCATGGAAACTCTGGGGTGGGAGACAGCAGGGGAGGGATCGTCTATGGAGCTGTGATTTACCTCCACTAGCAAACCAATCCGAGCACTGCAATTCATGGTGAGTCACCGACTCAGAACGCCTCCCTTCTCTTGTAAGATATGAAAACAGGAAATTTTCTGTCAGTAAAACAAGATTTCTGTTTGATAGTACCTCATGCTGTCCCAAAACACTTGATGCAGCAGGACTCAAAAAAGAAAAAATCAAGAAAGCAAGCATTAGCCAGCATGCAGCCTTAATTTGCCCCTTTGAGTAATGAGTAGAAAAAAGGCAGCACTCAGAAGTGAAGCCAAATGACTCATTTTTGGGAAAAACAAATTCAGGTATCTTGCTGGCATTTGCTTCCCACATCCTAAAACACGTTCTCGCCGCGTGCGCAGAGATAACCTCACCACCATTGCAGGCACTCAGGGCTGCCATGAAGTGAAGATATTTGCTCACTTTTGATTTCTACAGGCAAAGAATTGCTGCTTTGTAAGTATAGCAATTTTCTGTTTCTGTATTGGAAAAGTGAGGAGCTTTAAAGGGGACTGTTATTTATAGCGCATTTCATGGGAGTGTCTCAGGCTTGAAGGTGGTCCTTCCCTCCCTTTGAGAAACTGGTGGTTGGACAGAAAGTGTTTTAGCTACATCTGTGTTGCTCCCCAGCCTGGCTCTCACTGGGCGTATGAATGTCGCATTGTGCAAACGACAGTGGGACACGCAGCTTTTGAGACTCCAGAATACATTAGAGCACCCAGCCGCTCGCAAGGTCTGGCGTAACATGGCTTTCCTGTGCAGAGTGCGCATGAGCAGCTAGGTCAGATTTAAGGAATGCCTCCAACAACAGATGTTAGACACCGTGCTGTAGCAGCAGTTGTGCTGGAATATTTGGAATAGTTGTAAATCAACTGAAAATAATTTCACCCTCCAGATTATCAGCTGCCTGCTTTGTGCGTAACTTGACCAGGTACAGTATTCCTCCCTTACTCTGTTGGGAATGCACAGGAAAATTTTAGTGGGCATTTGGAACATACTTCTTTTTTTGGGCTCTGTAAATAAAAATATCCTGAGAAACTTTAAAAATGTATCTTCCTTTACAACAGCATTACTTTCATACGAGCCTATGTATAAATGAGAGTTGCAGCAATTTGTTATCATAAGTGTGGTCTTTATTTTATCTATATCAAGTCTGTAAATACTTTTTTTAAAAAAGACATTTTCACAGACTGAACAGGAGTACTATTCTTGTGAAAAGTGTATCTGAGTGCATCTAAAATGATGAATATTTTCTCTTATGCAAACTAGCTTGAATTTGGATTTCAGTATCTTTTAAGTATTTGATAGAAACGTAAAGACAGAGTAAAATATTTCAGTCAGTAAAGGAAAACAGCAAAATATGAAACATATTAAAGCTGTACCCCCTGGAATCATTAAAATGGATGAAGAAAGGGATCAAATCTAAATTGCTAGGGAAGGATTAAATAATGAGAGAGGGAGGAAAGAGTTTTGCTTTAAGCTGAAGCTGAATTCAATTCAGATAGGAAAGGAGACTGCTTGCAGCATGGCTTAAGTGCCACTTTGGCAAAAGTGGTCCCAAAAGGCCCTCAAAGAGGCATTCTGGGTACTGCTTGTGAGTGAATCAGACAGATGCTTGTTGCTGCCCCAGCTGCCAGGGCCAAAGCAAGGAGCTGCACTGCTATGTGGGAAGATGGGCTTCCCCCAACTTCTCAGCAAGGGGAGAAACAGGGCAAGCTGCTTTCACTGCCCCTCTTGCTCCCACCAGATTTTCCCTGCTAAAGATTCTCTGACTGGACTCCCATAACCTTTCAGTAAGGAAATGTCTTGACAGGGATAACATCAGTCAGTTGTTTTTTCTATACTGGCAGCAGCTTCTGAGGAAGCTAAGCCTTGAGCTCCAGGTTGTGTTTTGCATCAGTGTATCATCACTACTGTGAAGTACAGACAGCTAGTGACAACTAACTACAGAACTGAATTTTAGTATTTCCAACTCCCATTTATTTCAGCTGCTTTGCCAGCACATAGGATGTAAAAGACAGCAGAGGTGTCCTCCAGTATCTTTCGTATACCTACTTAGGATGCAGCAAAGGCACAAATCTAAATGCAGGAAACTGAGCATCTCTATAAACAGCAATGCTGCATCAGCACTGGTGTTTGTAAATAACTGTTTAGAGCTGTTTGGATGCCAATTTTCTAAGCATAGAAATTTAAATTCTCCCATTGAGGCTTGTAGCGTTAATGAACAAAATGTAAGAACTATGGATATTAAATAAGCTGCTAAATACTATCATTTCTGGGAAAAAAAAAAAAAAAAAAAACATAAACGCAGTATAATTTATGAAATTGAGATGCTTGGGGTAGTTTAACCTGATATGGGATAAATTTGAAAGCAGTTGATATTAAAGCCCTTGAACTAAGGGCATTTGACTCACTCTTGAGAGCCTTTAAACAGTTGCCTCATCCTGGCAGTAAGAGGGAAATCCTCAGAGGAACTCTTGCAGAAAGCTGTGCAGGGAGGGGGATAGGCACATCACACTCCGAAATCTGACACAGATGAAGAAGGAAAAGGCTCAGCTCAAACAACAAGATGTCACAAATTCAGTGTGTTCTAAGAAAATGTCATTGTTGGAAGAGGATGACTAGAATTCCTGCAACTAAAGATAGCTCTTAAAAGCCTGAAAGGAAACTTGGCACGTGAATAAGCAGCAAGCTGCTTCTCTCTCTGTGATTACAGAAAAATAAATTATATTGAGGACTGGATTTATAAAGCTCTTCTCTTCCTGTCTGAACAGTAAGTATTTTTCGTACAGCTGAGTTGTGTAAGAAAAGGGAATTATTTTACTGTTTTAAGATTAACTTCTCTAAAAAAAAAAGAAATCCTCTTAAGAAGTAAAGAAATGCCAGCAATAAAAATAACATTACTGCCTTTATACCTCTTCTTTTAAGGTATGATCTACGATGCACTGATATAAATAAAACAGAGAATGCTGATAGGTTTTGATTGTTTTGTTTCCATTTTTTATTGCAGCAACTACTAGGAAGATACAAATATGATAAGGTGCTCTCTCTCTTGGTTTTGCAGGATCTGAACACTCCAAATGCAGAAATGATCTGGCAACTAACATCTTGCTGGTAAGAAAAGAGTTCATGAATTATTGCTATGTCATACTTAGATCTAGAGTGAGCAAAGTTTAATAATGACATAATATTGTATTATTAAAAAGTAGTGTTATCTATAAAGTATACTCACAATGTTATTTTTGTTTGTTTGGATTTATTTCTTATTCATTACTTTTTCATAACAGAAAGGTTCCAGTCTGGACAAGAAGGGTGTCAGAGGAAGTTGATTCCATTCTCAGCTTCTCAGACCAACCCCTAAAAAGCACCCCAAGCCACTAAAGCAACAACATCCATACGTCATGAGTCACATGTAAATCCCCAAGCCAGAGTGTGAGAATCAGAAAAGGAGATTTTTAAAGTTATGGTCCTAACATTCTCCTTTCCATTAAATCTGTTTGGGTCAATGCTTAAAACTAAACACTCGCTCTGCACCTGGGCAGAGAGTGATTTGGTCTACAACCAAGCTCATGAGGAGGGTTTTCAGCTACATACAATGGAAACAGGGTTTGGCCAGGTCACTAACTTCTTTCTTTCTCCTGTGTTTCAGGACATCCTTGATCAGACCCCTGATATTCGGTTTACTTCTGCAGCCTCCGGTTGCACAGCTTACCATCATCACACAGCCAAATATCATCCTACTCTTGGCTGATGATCTTGGCATAGGGGATGTAGGTTGCTATGGGAATGATACTATCAGGTAAGGAAACTATGCATAACAGGGTGCAGAACTGGTGTATTATTTAATATAAAGCTTCAATCCTCTACCTCTGTTGTACATCATCAGCTATTCAAGCTGTCTTCAAGTCCATTTCCTGAAGAAATGGGAGGATTTCCCATGGGTGCTATTAATGGTAAATTTAAAGCACTACCAGGATTATCTCACAGCCTAGAGAGCATTCCCAGGGCCAGCTTTGCTCTCCAGAGCTGCTTTACTGTGAGCGTATGTCAACTGTTCTTGTGTATTCTTTAATTGCCTGACACTGAGAAACAGCTATGCTCTTGCACGTACCCAAATATATAAATGTCATCCCTCCTTCAACATATCAGGCCTCAGTACCTCATTTAACTTTATTTTGCCATTCTTCCCAATCAAAATACTGTATTAACCACTTCAACAAGCTATGTTACTAGGAAATTCCTCTCTTTTCAGACCCAAGGACATAGCGTTTGCCGTGGTTTTGAATATCATGCCCTGGTACTGCCTCCTGCCTTCCCACCAGCTTATCTCTTCCTTGAATGAAACAAAATCTAGTACAATCACTATCCTCATCCAGCAAAGTCCTCAAAATCTCACCCTGGTTGGTATCAGCTGGAAATTTTCTGGCAGATAGCAGATGATCATAGATAGCTGATGGGGCTCTGCATGGCAGGGCCTCTACTTCAGCACAGCAACATCCCCAAAGCATGAGTTTTCTTTTCAAGAGCAGCGAGGTACATTTTTGCAAGGCCCTTCACAGGACTTAGGAAACATGAAGGAATGATTGGCTTGAAATGTGTCCAGATAGAAATTGTTAATGAAGAAAGAAAAAAAAGTATTTCCCCAACACTTGAAGAAATTATAGTGAAACCAGAAAAATATTTCCTGGCCATCTAGAAACAGAATAAGCTTCCCAAAATGAAGACAAATATATTATTCCTCATCCCTATTCCCTCAAAGACTCTCTGACAATGTTGCTATCATTTTTAGGACCCCAAACATTGATCGCCTGGCAAAGGAAGGAGTGAAACTGACCCAACACATCACTGCTGCTCCACTTTGCACACCCAGCAGAGCAGCTTTCCTCACTGGAAGATATCCCCTCCGATCAGGTTTGCCTTGCAAAACCAAGCAGCCTTTAAACATTGCTTTATTGCTGAAAGAAACAATGTCATACATTGGGAACAAAAGAAATGAAGGTGTGCAAATAGAAGGGGTGCCACAGACATGACATCCCTCACTAAAGGCACACAAAAACACTCCAGCTAGGCTTAGCACCTTTGAGGTGACATCTATATTTATGGGCTACAGTGAATTGACCTAGGGGAAGCACAGTCCAGAATAACCATCCCTGCAGAGCAGCTTGTTCCCCTCAGCTCACAACTTCAGTTGCCTGCTGGTGCTCTATTGCACAGGTTGCAAGCAGAATGGAGTTAGTACAAATTGTTGCATTCAAAACCAGTCATGGCACAGAACATGAACAATAATAATACATTTCTAAAGCACTAGTTACATTAATTTCTGTCATGAGTGACTCCTCATCATATATCAGAAATGGCTTGGCCCTGCAGGGAGCAGCATAGATGTATGCAGATGTGTGTCCATTCCCTCCAGTCAAGGTGCCGAACAAGTAATTTACAAGAAAGCTTTGTTACCTATGTGTCAGAATCCATCTGTCCTATGAAACAACAGTTTGACAGCTATATTATTTTTCCCAGTTCTGTTTATGAAGAAAAAATACTATCCTGTCAAACCACATCCCTGAGATAAAGAGGTATGAAAAACAAAAAAAAGCTCTACATGTTTCTAACAGCAGCTCTCTAACATTTGTTCTATTGCAAATGATCTTCAACCCATTCATTCACAAGGCATTTTAAAGCTGACATGTCATCCTGCTTTTGTCATGACAGCTCCCACTGAGATAGATAGCTTGAAAATGCATATGAGCTTGTGCAGACTCCCTCCCGCTGTAACAATAGAGCCAGAGACATTCAACACTTCCATGACAGATTGTACTTCACATAATCTTATACGATGGGGTCATGCCACTATAGAATGCTCAATGGTAGAGTGTAAACATGCAGGTGAGGAGAAGATTGCAGTGCTAGCTAGCTAGCTACTCTGTGTGTCTCAGAAGTCACTTACCAGCCATGCCACTGCACAGGGAAATCCTGAATTTCCATGCAGCCTTCTGAAAGATGGAGTTTGATGCTGATGGAGGGCTGAAGTCTCCTACCCTCCTCCTTGCCCTCACAGTCATGCTAAGTAAGTGCAGCTCACACAGCCTGCATGCCACTGCCATTCTAAATAAAATGTCTCAGTGCGAGATACATAGAAGAGTAGGTGTTACATAATGGAGAGTCTTAACTCCTTAATCTTGGTCAGAGTCCTAGATTCATTTCTCCAAACAAACAGCAGTAGAATAAATATTTAACACTGTAATATCAGTAAAATCAGGAAACAAGAAATTCTGTTTCATAAAAATACTCTACCAGTTAGTCTTAATAAGATTTTTATTACTGTATTTTTAGGGATGGATGCTGTAAACAATTACCGTGTTATCTTTTGGAATGGTGGCTCAGGAGGGCTTCCTCCAAACGAAACCACTTTTGCCAGAATACTGCAGCAGCAAGGCTACAGCACAGGACTGATAGGTATGTGAACACTCCTGAAGGCAGTGTAGAATGTCCTGCACATCTCACACAAACTATTTGTTATAGTGAGCAACTGCTCATACCTCAGTTCCAATATTTTTATTTCCTGACTTAAGAATATCCTGTAAGAAGAAACCCTGAACAGAAACAATTCCTCTTGAAAGAACAGGCATCTGATAAAGAGAACAATTTTTACTGCTGACCTGCCTTCAGGCACAGCTGCAGTTGTTAAAATATATAATGGAAAATATGTTAATATTTCTTTAGTATTTTTTCTATCAGGAATATGGTAACTGTTTGTCCTGGGTTCGGCAGTAGCAGTCATTTTTCTCCTTCTTGGTAGCCGGTGTGGAGCTGTGTTGTTTTTTTTT
>JAOEHY010034114.1:0-15659 GCA_025447955.1 Psilopsiagon aurifrons | reverse complement strand
ACCGAGGCAGCTCTTTTAGGAGGGGGAGGTGAGTTAACAAACTGCGTGGCTGATTTACAGCTTAAACCACGACACTGTTCCAATACAATATGATAAAAATAAAACCATGAGTGCCATTTAAATATGCATGGTGATGCTTTACATAGCTCAGAGCAGATTCACAACAAAACAGAACAGCCGCTACTTAAACGAATAGAGCCAGTTCAAAATGTCACAGCATTTGTCCTTTCAAACACAGAAACAATTATATTTTTTACCTACAGCGTGCCACTATAGTTCACCAAGATTTCAGCACAGCCCATAAAACACTGCCTCCTTCAGCATTAATACAAACGCCATTTTATTTTATATTTTATAGGACTTCTTTTTTTCTTATTCGGTTGTAAATTTTGGTCATGATCTTATTTCAAATAATTGTTTATCATACGCATGTCACATAGGTCCACAAAAGATAAAATGCAAACATTCCTGAGATGAATTTTCAGCTATTCGCCCTACTTCTTTGAACACCTAAAAGTCAATATCCAAAATCTATGTCTGACACGTTAGAAATATTGGCTACACAAATAAACTGAATTTACTAATAAAAGTGTCTGCAGAAATGGATTTGCATTCATTCAGCAGAATAAATCAAAACCATAAGGAAAACACTAAATGAAGACCTCCACAATTTTTGGTTCTATATTACTGAATCTTCCCCTGTTAGTTTTGTCCCAATACAATTTCAGTTGTTTTAATCAGCTCATAAAAAAAGCCCACATCTATTAGCCACGTGCTTCAGCTTGGTTTCAGATGTTATCGCTAGCAAAACAATCAGATTTGTCTCCACTTTGTCAAAGGAATTGCACTGCAGAAAGGTTATGCTGCATACCTCCTAGAAGCCAGCTAGCAAAATGGGTTGATGTTTTCCCTGTAGGCGTCTCAGCTAAAATCACGCTATAGACACCACTAATATAAGCATCACTTAGTTTAACCCAATTGACAGATTCTGATTAATTGCACTCTAAGAGATGATGGAAAGCACTGGTGATGAGTGGCAAAAAAAACCAACAAACCCAAGCATAAGAACTTTACATTCAATTCATGAAGCAAGAAATCTTACGCAACATCTACCTACATCACCACAGTTGAATGAGTACTAAATAGTCTCACCTGAACAGTTTGTGATTGTTTTGCTCTGAGCATAAACAGCTTAGAAGTTAAAGCCTATTAATAACCTGCAGCTTATTGGGATAATAAGATTTTTTTGTAGGGAAATTCTTTGCAGTTTTGTAGTCAGAGAGCCAATGCTGTGTAGCATATGCCCTCAGAGTTTAATTTATCTTAATTATACATTTAGCTCATCTTCTGGAGAGTTCAACTTTCGTAGCATGTCAGAAGCCTCTATCAACCTCAGTTGGATATTCAGGTGTTGGAGTACATTTGAAGTCCAACAACACTTTAGCTGCACCTGTATTTATGATCAATGCATCTGTGTATTGATTATAAACTTGTTTCATTCTAAAGCTGGCTTTAAATGTTTGAAGAGGTAATCTGAGCAGAAATTTTAGCTGAAAGCAATTCACTTACCTGGAATGGAACTTTCACTCTTTCTTTTTACTTATATCCAAAAAGCAGCTTTTTTCTTCCTCTGAAGCAGCTTTTTTTTTTCCTCTGAAGCAGCTTTTTCTGCTCCTACTGTAATGCATGGAGATTCTATTGAAACCTACTCACAGCTGGCTGCTAGTATATGTATTAGTAACATCATGAATGGTTTGTTTAGGTTAATACCCTTCTGTAAGTGCACAGTTCCTTACTCCACAATATTAATTAGTTGCAAATCAGTTTTCAAGTATAATTTCAAATGTTCATTTTTGTCTGTTGATCTGGTATTCAAGGTCTACTTAACATCAGAGATCATAAAATGCAATTAAACTCATCTCTCTGATAGGAGGTAGATTTGGTCGCCTGATGCAAATATTCACAAGCCTCAGTGTTTAAGTCAGATGAGCCAACTTGTTATGTCTACATAGAAGTGCCTAACCAGTCTATTAGAATAGACAGAAGGGGAAGCAAAAGCATGGTCTTTATATGCCATTCATCATACTAGCAGACATGTGTTCATAATAAAGTACAAACTGTATCTCAAAAGGTCAGGAGATACTCCTTTTGATATATGAAGACTTCAGGATTCAAAAGAAGGTGGCTTTAACTTTAAAAAATGTGATGAAATACATATATATAGCAAAAATATTTGTAAACCAAAATCTTTCATTCTTACCTAATATACGGAGATACTATTATAAGCAAAGTTTATGTACATATGTACAGTTTCATAAGAAATCCTTACCTCCTGAGCTCATAGTCTTCTGAAACTGGTGATTTGCCTGGCAATACCACTGCTGACCTGCCAGTTACTTGACTATACTATCCCTGGCTTCCTTATTAGTCTGGCAACAACAAATTGCTGATTGTTGCCATAGTCCTGACATCAAGTTATTCAAAACTTTCCAGAAACAGGTCTGCATAGCACATTAATAACAGAACAATGGTATTTTGCCCTGTGCTTACCAAAGGACTTCTTCCTCCTATTTCATACCTGACAGATCTCCAGGAAGGCAGTACATTTTTGCTTGGTTCTGAATTTCTGAATTTTCCCCACTTTATGGTTCCCTTTTGTCATGGTTTAAGTTGTAACTCACGCAGTTTGCTCACTCACTCCGCCCTCCTTCTTCCCCCCAGCTCCCAGAGGGATGGGGAGGAGAATCTAAAGAATGTACCTCCCAGAGGTTGAGATAAGAACACTCCAGTAACTAAGGTATAACACAAATCACTACTGCTACCACCAATAATAATCATAACCAGGGAAATACAAGGGAAAAGAATACAACTGCTCACCACCCAATGACAGAGCCATGAACTAAATCTTCCAGGTTCCTGTCCCTAGTTTTTTACATCCTGCTCAGGACGTGCTGTGGCATGGAATACCTCTTTGGTCAGTTTGGGTCAGGTGTCCTGTCTCTGCTTCCTCCTGGCTTCCCCTCCTCCCTGGCAGAGCATGAGACTCAGAAAGTCCTTGGTCAAAGTAAACATTACTGAGCAGTAACTGAAAACATTGGTGTTATCAGCCCTGTTCCCAGGTCGAAAGTCAGAAACACAGTGCTGCACCAGATACTACGAAGGAGAAAAATGACTGCCACTGCTGATCCCATGACACCTTTATAGTCCAGATTTTTATGCTAGCTAGAGGGCATGAATATGGGTATAGAGCACCAATTCACAATTTGTAGGAGTTTGCTTTCATCAGTCATAACATGTATCCCATGATATTACTACACACTCTGTATATACATGTAGGATGAAGAAGTTATCACAGGTAGCGAAAAAAATTTTTTTCAGAAATGTATAGTATGAGGAAAAGCACATTTTTTAATATTACCTCTTTACATTTCAATAACCTATATTTTCAGGGAAATGGCATCAAGGCGTTAACTGTGAATCCCGCAATGACCATTGTCATCACCCTTTAAAACATGGGTTTGACTACTTTTATGGGATGCCTTTTACGCTAATAAGTGACTGCCAACCAACAGAAACACCAGAGATGGACAGAGCCTTTAGAAGGAAGCTCTGGTTTTCCACTCAGATGATTGGCCTAGCTATACTCACTGCTGCCCTGGGAAGACTGACTGGCTTGATTTCAGTCAGCTGGAAAACACTGACATGCCTTGCTGGGTTTAGTCTCCTGTTCTTCATATGCTGGTTCTCCAGTTATGGGTTTGTACGATATTGGAACTGCATTATGATGAGAAACCATGAAGTTACTGAACAGCCAATGGTGACAGACAGGACAACATCCCGTATCTTGAAAGAGTCCATTTCATTCATTGAAAGGTAAAGTGTGTTTCTGCTGATCACAATTTTTCTGGTTCTAACACATCAGCTTTTAAACAGCACTTTCCCATGTGAAGTCTATCTTGTAATATTATATAGTATTATAAGTACTATTGTGCCTATTATTAGTAATGTTAATAGTGATATAATACTGTTAAGCAAAAAAAATAGCTATGCTTTAATGATGTCTGTTACTTACAGCTTCACCAAAGCTAATAACATTTCCAAATTTCCAGGGGTTGGATTGAATATTTCTAGGCTATATCGAGTAAACATATATTACTGTCAATGAGATCAATATTGCAGCTTTAAGTGACAGCAGCTGATGGCAGAAATACATGTGTGGGCTGGGGAAGGAAAATTAGAGCTGTGATGTAGCCTTATCATATGGACTGCTTTGTGGGGACCAGCTGCCAGGTAGCACAGCTGAGGTTTGCAATGGCAGAAAGTGGAGCTTTAATCTGGAATTTTTTAGCTATGATTCAGGGAAAAAGGGTGGTCATTTTACATCAGCCAAACACTATTTGAACAGGCAGATCTTAATCACTGTGATTTAATTTCTTGCAAAGTAAGATGTTTCTGAAGTGATTTTTGAAATGTGTATATATGCAATTGATAATACCATTTTCCATTATGACTGACCTCTGTATGCATTGAGAACCTTCATCCCTAAGAACAATGGGCTTTAATATTTAAAAATTTGATTAAATACAAGTAAATGTCAAAATTATTTATAAAATAAAATCTTTTGCTGTCACACAGTATTTGGAGATAATACTGTCATCAAAGTTATGTACATAGGCACAGTTTCATGAGAAATCCTGATCTCCTTAGCTTGTGTTCTTCTAGAACTGGTGGTTTGCCTGGCAAACCCACCGCTGAGCTGCCAGTTACTTGGTTACACGAATACCAAAGTGTTGATTGAATTGATTTCTGTTTTTTAGAAATAAGCACAAGCCATTCCTCCTTTTTCTTTCCTTTTTACATTCCCACACCCCACTCATCACCACAAAGAAGTTTCTTGGGAGGAGCAGCCATGGTTTATATGGCGACAATGTAGAGGAGATGGACTGGATGGTGGGTAAGTCACCATAGCAAATAATGATGCCTTCAACTACCTAATACCTTGGTCTGAATATATAATAAAAATGTTGCTATTAAAAGAACGAGGAAGAGAATTAAAAACAAGTAGGAAAAAAGTCCTAAAGTTTTCACAAACATCTGTCAACCTTGTGTGAGCACTGCAGAGTTGGTTTTTTATTTTCTCCAGTTTTGGACCAAATGAGCCTTTCTGTTCACTCAGGTTTTTTAGCCTTGAGTTTACCAGTTTTAACCATATCCCCATATTTACAGCCATTTCCCCTTGGCTCCTGTCAAAGAGCATTCTTATTTTTCTTACTAGATAAATAAGAATTATTTAGTTTTCTGTGATTATTAAAGGTCAGGGAATTTCAGCCTATGTCTCACCTCTTTCTAAGTAGGACACAACAGAAGGTCATGAAACTGACAGGCAAATTATAGCTATGTGCAAACCAGCAGGCAATTTTTCTGTGACTGCTGCATTCAGCAGCATAGTGAATATTTTTTAGACCCATTCATAAATCCAGAAATGTTCATAAATATTAACTGGTATGCCCCTAGAAATTAGATTCATGTTATTTTTCAGCCTGGTTTATGGAGGGGAAGGAGAATTATTTGTCACCCAGTCATGACAGAGGAAAAGTAGCCACATTTGCAAAAGATATAAGAATTAGGTGCATGTACCGAAAGAACTGGATTACATCCATCCAGTAATTTCATACAAATACTGACTGTGGCCTAGACATCATAATGTACATGACATTTTTTCCTCATTTCTCATTGCTCTTATTTTTAAACAGTGACCATCCCTATATAGATAAAAAATTACATTGATGAGTGTTTTCAACTCCAAGGCTAAAATTTATTAAGTGTAAGTGATATTTTGGGGGTTTAATACTTACATTTTCTTGTATTTACAGGCCAGGTTCTAGATGTTATTGACAAGGAAGGCTTGAAAGATACTACACTAGTTTACTTTGCCTCTGATCATGGTGGATGGCTGGAAAGACAAGAAGGCCAAAGACAGCTGGGTGGCTGGAATGGAATATACAGAGGTAAGAGCTGTCAGGTTTGGTGACAACCCAGGAACAACTACTAAAGTACTCAGGACATCTCTAAAGCTTAGGTAAGACTGTACACTCAAGGAGTAATAGTGTTTCATCATTGAGAAGCAAATCTGTCTCATTCTAATTAGACATTTAAAAATGTAGATAATTCTAGCCTATGCAGGTAATCTTTATAAGCATGAATTCTCAAACTGTCATTTCCTCCTGAGGCAACTGATCACAAGTTAATTTTTATTAAGGTTGTATAACTTCTCACTAAGTATTAGTTGTATCTTACATCCGAACCTTTGCTTTAGCTACAACAGGTGTGTTATAGGATTGTAAAAGAAAGGGGAGAATTGGGCTGGGAAATGACTTTGTGCCTGAAAATTTTGATAGGAATGAGTTCTGAAGGGGCACTGTAAAATAATAGAAAGGAGTAAGTGTGTAAGGTCACTGAAGGGGTCTCATATGGTGAACACAATTCCACTGATGCTGAAGAGAAGGAGCTTAGTGGTGAGAATAAAAGGAAAGCTCATAAAGGTAATATTAACTTGTGATAACACAGTAACATTCATCTGCAATTTCTCCTTATTTTAAAATAAATGTTTTTAATATTTTTTTTAATGAAAGGTGGAAAAGCTATGGGAGGCTGGGAAGGAGGAATCCGTGTCCCAGGGATATTTAGATGGCCAGGAGTTTTACCTGCAGGCAAAGTTATTGATGAACCTACAAGCCTTATGGATATTTATCCTACAGTAGTTAATCTGGCTGGAGGGGCACTACCCCAGGACAGGTATAAACACATGGCTTTATTCTTCCTTCACTCCATAACAATGGAAAATTGAGTTTGGAAACACATTCTAAGAGTCTGACATTTTTGTTTTCCACTGCTGCTCCTTTTCTAGACTCCTAAATGTCACCACAGCCCAGTCACCTCTTCTCCACATTTGAGATTCACCATCTATCTGCAATCTCCTACAAGCATCTTCCTCATTCAGAGTTCCCGCTTCCAGCAAGAGATACACAGAAGGAACACAGTCCTGTACAGCTTACATCAGTCTAATGGTCTCCATTTTTTCTGTTAGGGTAATTGATGGTCGGGATCTGATGCCTTTACTGCAAGGAATGGTTGAGCACTCGGAGCATGAGTTCCTGTTTCATTACTGTGGCATTCACTTACATGCTGCAAGGTGGCACCAGAAGGACAGTGAGTAGAGAACTTGTTTCCCAAGAATTAGGTTCTGCTTATGGGAGGGCACATTTGTCTAACACGTTTTTTCTGGGATCGCAGCTTTCCGACTAGTTCCAGGTGTAAAGTTGTAAAGAACTTACTAGCATTGTAAGGCACAAAGAGTTTAATCATGGCCTCAAGGCATAGGACATGCCAAGCAGGCTGTTGGAGCTCAGGTGGGTCTCACGCACCTCTCCATAAGAATGCAAGGTCTGGGGAGCCCATGCCCTATTTGTCTCATGGAGAAGTCCTTCCCTTTGTCCTTCTGCTCACTTAACAAGGAAGCAAACCATGAAAACTCCGAAACTTTTTTACATGTCTCCATAAAAACAAAGGTTTTTTAACTGATACTTGCTGAAAATTTTGGAGAAATTTCAAAACATCAAAAATAATTTTACATTATTGGTTTATTTCTGCAGCACTTAATTGTAAATGAAATTGCAATATCTTATCAAATAATAAGTGTAGATCTGAAGTGCAACCAAAAAATGGGTTCTATTGCAATACTATCATTTAATAAGTATAGAGCTGAAGTGCAACTAGAAATGAGCTCCAGAAAAACATTCAGTCTTCTAATACCTTGTGATAACCACCAGTATCATTGTAAGTCTTCTTTTTTTCCTGCCAGGTGGAGCCATCTGGAAGGCACACTATGTGACCCCCAACTTTCGTCCTCTCGGAGCTGGGGCTTGTTATGATAGGGGATTTTGTCCATGTTTTGGGGAAGGTGTGACCCATCACAACCCTCCGTTGCTGTTTGATCTCTCAAAAGACCCTTCTGAAGCCAAACCTCTGTCAGCTGACACTGAGCCCCTCTTTGACACTGTAATAAAGAAGATTGGAAGAGCCATAGAAGAGCATCGCAGGACACTGACTCCTGTCCCAGAGCAGCTCTCCATGTACAACGTGGTGTGGAAGCCATGGCTGCAGCCATGCTGTGGGACATTCCCATTCTGCTGGTGTGATAAAGAAGGTGACAATAAACCTGACAACCTATAAAGGAAAGAACAGTTACTTCCTCAAAAGTGTTTTTCGATCAGGAATGTTTTCTTTAGGGGTGTTGATTGGTGGGTTTGTTGTTTGTTTTAACAGAGCCTTTATATGAGAACTGTTCCATCGAATGGCCCAGAATTTGCCACAGGTGGTTTTAGGCTGAACATTCTCAGGGTGGGATAAAGAAAGAATGATCTAAAGAGCATGTTTTAACTTGCATCTGCTGACAACACACTGAATAGTTCAAATGCATTGAAGCAGACCAAGATTAGAGCTGTACAAGTAATGATATAACTTTGGTTTTACTATTCATTAATATATACTTAGAAGCTTTGTTTTGTTTTATTGTTCTGAGTTTCTAAGTAACTCCTGGACTAATGGCTCACTTAATTTTCTTATTGCCGTGCACAAGATGCCCCTATAATACATATTTGCGACTGGTGCTTCCAAAATAATTAAAACATAATTTTGCCTACAGTTCCTCACAGAATCTGCTTCAAAAGTAGCTTTCTTCTTTCCTTTTATCTAGTTCCTCCAGCAGCAGTGATGATGGCAGCTGCTTAGTGTGAGGCTTCTGGATCAGAAGAAATTACCTGGGTGAGACATAAAGCCTGGAAACATGGCAAGCTGAGTAACGGCTGTCTGCATTTTCTGGGAAGGTTGGGACTCCTCCGATTGGAGTCAACCTCTTTTGATGGACAACACAAAAGGGAAAGGATTTCCGCTTTCCAAAGGTCCCATTGCACCCAGCTCCCTCAGCAGCACTGGCAAGGGCATAGTGTCATTGATGGCCACAGAGTTGCCACACTGACAAGTTGAGCCATTTGAACATAAGACTGCACAAGTTACCTTGCTGCCAGTATCTGTTATAATTGATTCCTACTAACAAGCAGCAGATTCAGAAAAAATGCCCAATACTAGTTATGAAAACAAACTCTAATTTACTATGAAAAAGGCATCTGGCAACATACTTGGCCTATTCATTTCACATTTTTTACTATTTTTCTATTCTGCTAGTACCCATTTCTCTTGTTAATCTCCTTTGATATGTATTTGTTTTATCTTGGTTTTCTTTCCTCCCATTTCCCACAATTCAGCCACCAGGAAATCTGCAGGTAAACAAAGCCCTACAGCTTAAAAGAAAGGTTTTATTTTATGCTGTGACTTCATGCATTTCATAGACTAATTCACCAAAATGTTCCATCAGTGCCATTGGTGAGAAAAAGACTGAGTCTTACTGTGAAAACTTCAAGAGATTAGTTGAATCCATCAATTCACATGCATGGGATTGCTGTTTTATTTCCTCCATTGTTAGCGGCGCATGCTTTATTTCTCATTTAAATGTATTCTCTTTCACTGGTCCTTTCTTTGGCTAAATTTAAAGGTTTTTCATATTCAATGCGCAGTGTTTTCTTTACCTGAAATTACTGTAATCACACTGGTGTTTTCCAATTTTCTCAGGCATTTTTCAAAATCTCACTGCCATTCTCAAGCCAGTTTAGTATCTGAGATTTTACTCACCATCAATTTTTTAACAACTTTAAAAATATGTGGAAATACCTGTTCATATGATTGAACCAGTTTTTCTTGCACAGAAATACTTCACAGCACTGGATATTTGAGCTTGAGAATAGAGGAAGACATCTGAGCAAGAAATTGTCTTGGCCAAATGTGTTTGTCCAAGGAAGCCCAGTCATCAGGGCTTTGACATGCAAAATGTCATGGGATCAACAAACATTCAGGGCTTTGTACTACAGACATTACATGTGGAACCGTCATGGACGATAATAAAGGTTGCCTTGACAAAACCAAACTGCCTCTCTTTTGCGTAGTCAGCAGATGATGGTATCCTGCTTTCCTGTGCAGTTGCAGCAGAAGAACAACCTTTTAAAATTTTTTTAATTTCCTTTTCCTTTGGGAAATATTGGGAAATACAACGTTACATTTGTCTAAACTAAGTGACGTTAGTAGCATAGCCACCTCCTCCAGTCACCCCAGCACAGCACCCTCCTGGAAGCTGCTGGACCTCAGCTGGGTGTATGGGGACCTGGGGTCTCTGCCCAGGGTGGAGGCACAGACACACACACAGAGGACACTGGCCCAGCCAGCCTCTGTCTCCATGTATCATGTATCAGCGTTCACATGTATTGTACAGTCTGAGGAATGTGGTGTAGGCGTACAAGCAGTTTTAATAGACACAAAATGGCATTTTTAGGTAAAAACCAAGTAGTCCATCAAAATAGTCTCCTTGACAGTAAGTATAATTAACTTATATAACATTTGCCACTGTTAGGAGTCTGTTAGACTGTTTTCCAGTTGAACAGGAAGTGTATGATTAAGGCAGATATTTCTTTAGGGTAGTCATATTCACTTACAAAGAATGTACGATTTCCTGTACATTCTATTAATACCATGAGAGTGGTTTCTCTTTTTGCAGTTTTTAATCTCTTCTTGCCATCAATTTATTTGAAAGCCTTTTTTTTCAGAGTAATTGCTCACCTTCAGGCTATCCCCCTTTCCATTTACTGTGGTGGTGTTACAGCACTGAGAGTTGAAGCTTCTCACTGCTGCTCTACCAGCTTTTTCCATGTAAGGAGAGCATCCAGACTTATTTTGCAAATGGAAAGATCTATCAGTAAATATTTACGATGCTTAATCTCAGGTGGAGCATTTGAGCTCTTGACTGTGAGCTAACCAGGTAGTAGAAAGTAATCCAGGTCATAAATAAGTAACACAGTATAAAAAGAAAAAGGGGAGATATGTTAAATGCTCTGCTCACGCCACAGTAAATTAAGCTCAACAGACTCTTCATATACGTGAAATTGGTCGTATGATTTCCGCTAGCCTCAGCAATTTACAAGTTGGGTCATCAGATATGCAACACTTAGTTTCACTGAGTCAAACCATCCATCATGACACAATGGGCATCTCACACCTTACATAAACTAACACATTTTCATTAGATAGAAATGCTATCAGTGAATACTACTGCTCACAAGCTCTATGCTACTCAAGGTTACCTTCATCCTCAGCAACACTAGTTCTGATATTTACAATCCAGGATTACAGGTCCTTGGAGCAAAGAGCCTTTGAAATTTTGCAAAACAAAACTGGTGCCAGAATTAAATAGCCACATGAAAAGAAGGAGGAAATAAAACCCATTAATTTATACTCTAGGTGAACCACTTGCATTAGGACTGTAAAATGTTGACTAAGTAGCCTTGAAAGATAGAGAATGCCTGTAAGTGAGATTTTGCCCAGTGTTATAAATGCTACAACAGCCTTTTAGACTGCATAACTCCCAGCTTTACTCTACTTATGATAATCTGGATAAACAGCTTTTGAGAAGGTTTCTCCAGCCAAACAAAAATAGTTCATTGAAAGCTCTACAGGGTGCTGCATGTCCCTGCAGTGATGGGAACACTGCCCTTAGAGTCTCACATTTATCCAGATGGAATTATTTTCCTCATTGCAACAAATGTGTGTTCCACTCCCATATCTGAGACCCTAAGAGACTGTGTGCCCCAGTCTGGTCTGTGTTGTCTCTCCTTTTCTCATTTATTTCCCTCTGAATCTCTGCATGAAACTGGGGCCAGGTCCCGCATCTGGCTAGATTTCAAGGAATCACCGATAACTGTCTGAAGCTCTTGCTCTTGTCCTAGCTCTAGGAAACTCCCCATGTCCCTTGTGACAGGCTTCTGCTCTCTCTCTGAAGGAGACACAGCGATAAGTCATGAAGAGAGAGTGAATTAATTGCTGTCTTGGTGGTGCAGTTTTTCACAGCAAGTGAAGGACAGATAGCTTACATGCTGAAGATGGTGTTAGTCTCTGCTGATGTACAGCCTCTAAGAATACAAACAAACAAAAAGACTGAAATGCAAATAAATGTGGGTATTATTGCCTGGTTATCTTTATGGACTGCCTTTTAGCTTAGTAAATAGCTGTAAGACAACATAGCCTCCAGGAGTGATAAGAACCTTCAGTGTGAAGCTCTGGTATTATAATCAGATGACTGGCACAATTACACTCACTTTTGTCTTCAAATGTCTTTTCTGCCTTGATTTCAGTCAGCTGGAAAATTGCTATCTGCCTTGCTAGGCTTGGTCTGCTTGTTCTCTGCAACCTACTTCTTATTATCCATTTGGAAATAACAGTTAGGATGAGAGTCCATGGAATCACAGCAGAAAGAGTGGTGATGGAAAGGACTTCATTTCTTATTCTGAGGCAGGCAACTTCACCTAGTGAAAGTTAGAAGTGTATTTCCCTGCAAATATACTTTGGTATATTTGGCAAATGCCCCAGATGTTTGCATGTCTGAGAAATAAACGCTATGTTTTAAGCCAAGATTTCAAAAGTAAGACTGACTCTGTATTAGTGATAATATTACACCTTCATTCCAACAGCTAAGGTAGCCCTGAATTTTCCATGTTCATTATCTCTTTTCAAGCACTGAAAATTTTTTAAAGCTGTCACATTTTGTAAGCGAATTGCCAAGACTATTCTTAAATATTTATTTATTTTTGCTCAGGAGACCTGAACTTTTAAATGTTTGCAGCCAAAGGCAGGAGCAGACTGGCCTTCCAGAAAAGCACGACCAATGGGAAGTATCTCATACTTCAGTCATGGGCCCAACAAATTAGTCACATCTGATTGTACTTTATGTGAGCTATTGACTCCTGTATGAACTACAGAAAGGCTTTTTCTACTCTCTACCCTGCACCACCCAGCAGGAAGGACTCGTCATAACTTCCAGTCTTCCCACTTCTGGCAGTACTTAGGGCAGGTTCCACAATGACAAATGTCACTAACTTCACTGAGGCACCAGAAGCCAGGGGATCTCACCTGCTGTGCAATTCGCATTTGGCTGTCAAGTTTTAAACTTTTCCCCTTTGTCCCCCAGTCACATACCAAGAAACGCTATCACAGCATCTGTAATAGTAGCTGATTCAACATAGATCTGCGGAAGAGCAGAGACTGATTTGTTAGTCTAATGTCTGTATGATTAATAACTCTCTCCTTGAAAAAGTCAAATGAAATAGTAGGTATGTAAACAAAGTTATTGTTTCATCTGATATTATTTTTTTATTTGGAAAACAGTGCAGGCATTCTTTCCCTTTTAACCCCATTTATGTGTCCGCAACCCTCTCTTTATCACTGAGAAATTTCTTGAGAGGAGAAGCAGAGGGATAGTGCAGACTACATGGACTGGATAATGATTAAACTATCAAATAAGTATATCTTCAACTAACTACTACATAGGTCAAAATATATACAGAAAATGCAATAGCTTATAAAGGATCAACAAACAGAAAAAGCAGATTTTTAAGAGACCTGCCAATTACTCTGATACAAATGTACAAGCCATGGTTTTGAACACTAATCTTTGGGAGCAAATATCAGGAAGCCTGAGATGAGGAGAAAAGTGAGAACAAAGCTGCTGCAGTGAGTGAGCATGAACTAAGTAAAAAGTAAGGTTGGTTTGGGTTTTTTATCTGTAAAGGTGGCCTCTGTTTTTCCTTCAGAGATGACTTTTCTTTCTTCCTGTAGACAAAGCTGACACATCTCTGGAGCAGGGGGGGGAGTGCCCCATTCCTTGCCACTAAACTCCAGTACCCAGGGCTGCACTGCTGGTGGGGCCAGTGCCTATCCTGGCAGCATCCAGCACTGTCCCCAGGAAGCTGGGCTGAAACAATGAACTTTGTCCTGCTCAGCTGTGCTTTCCTTGGGCAGTCTCTGCCTCTGCTCCCTCTGGCACCTGCCTTTGCTCACCTCTGGCTGAGAGGCACCCAGCCTTCCACTGAGTGGATCTACCAGATCATAAATGGCAAAACCAATATGTGAGCAGGGTTTGAGTATGTGTATGGGGGAAGGGGTGGGTGCAGTAATCAGCAGTCTGTGTATTCCTTCCCTCTTAAGTATTTCAAACAAAACTTCAGGCTTCTGAGTGTAGGTAGCGAATGGCAGGTGTCCTGCTTTCATCAGTATTATCGCTGGAGATACTGCAGCTTTATAATGCTGTGCACGAAACATGATTTGCCTCCAGATTACTTCCATCTGATCTTCTGTTTCTCTAGCAGCAGTGCTCCTAGTTGCCATCCTTTTAATGTTGTTTGTCCACCTTGTGTCTGTCTCCAAATTGTGCATTACTCTTGCCCCGGTTGTAAGGAAAGCAGTGTGTTCCAGGAGGGGTAGTCTGAAGCCAGAAGGAACAATTAGATCATTTAGATCAGAGGCTGCCAATCATGATGTGAAAACACATGAGGCAATTTAAAGCCAAGGGCCAGACCACCCCATTCTGCTGTTGCTCAGAAGGAAGGGTGCTGCTGCACAGCAGCAAGGCCAGAACAGGATTGCCATAATAAATTACAAAATTTTGGTTGCTTGTTGTTAAAGTTTTGGTTACTGATGTTGCCCAGCAATAAATAGTAATACAATGCTGTAATCATGGTAGCCAATAACAAGTACTGATATTATCCAGGACAGTAAGGACTATGCTCTCCCAGTGAGCACTGTTGCAGCTGATTGCCTGAGAGTGCATAACAAAAAGGAAAATGGACAAATCACTGAGCATCTCCTCAGTTTTGGTTTCTACATTTTTTGTAAGGACATCTCTTGTTTCCTGGTTGATGAACAGTATCTGTTTCTGGCTCACCAGCTGCAAGCACTGAGGAAATGACTGTGTTCAAGGCAGCTGGAAGCTTTTTCTTCCTTGTTTGCTTATTTCCTACTTCTTGTTTCTCCTCTCCTGAACACCTTGATGACTAGAAGCTATGGGAGAGAGGGAGGCAAAAGACAACAACATGGAATAGTCTGTTGCATATGGTATGTTGAATGTGCTTTTTACAGAACCAGAACGGAAGCCAAAGTTAGTGGGTTTAATTACATTTTAATATAATGCTGGATGTGGTTAGCTTGTTCTGTAGTGTATTTTTATAGAAGGCAGAAAGTGAGTGTTTATTCTTGGATCACAGCTGAATAGCCACATTCCTCTGCATCTCTGCTTGAAAATGCTTGTCCTAGTACTTAGAATTCACTATTTAAATGTAAGTGGTGAATGGTTTGAAGGTTTGTTTTTGCATCAGTGTGCAAATAAAATTTTTTGGTACCTGAAGCTGAACAAAGAAGATATGAAAGCAAATTCTTTTGCTGTGTCTGGTTACTGACTTTAAGCTTAACTGGCAAGAGCTTATTCCAAATCTTTTTGTTGGAATTGTACTTCTCTTGGCATTTTTAAGAATGAGAAGTTCCTTTCAACTCTGAAGGATTCCCACTGTAAGTGGTGACATTGCTAGTCTTCTGAGGATATGGGTAAAACATGGGATATGTCTGGCACCAATAAACGTTTTGGTCATGGGCAGGTGTCATGGGTTCAGCAGTAGCAGTCATTTTTCTCCTTCTTAGTAGTTGGTGCAGCACTGTGTTTTTGACTTGTG
>JAOEHY010034113.1:15117-32382 GCA_025447955.1 Psilopsiagon aurifrons | reverse complement strand
ACACAGGGGCTTGGAGCAACTGCTCTATGGAAGGTGTCCCTGCCCGTGGCAGGGGTTGGAGCTGGAGGAGCTTTAAGATCCCTTCAACACAAACCAGTCTGGGATTCTATGAAATACAGATTTAATGCCCAATTTAACATCCAGGCAAGGTTCCTGTTGAAGTTTATCAGGCAAGAGATTGCTCTGGGGAAGCCCTGTACCTTGATCACCAGAATGCTCTGAAGCATCTCACATCTTGCTGGAATGATGCTCTCAGGTGTTGTCATTTCCATCCCTGAAACTTCACAAGCACTGAGACCTGTCATAACGATGTTTACTCTCTTCATGACCTGGTAACACTGTTTTAGCTTTAAAGCCTCCTGCCCCATGCTTCTGCCTTGCACCTCCTGCAGCGATGCCCCCATCCCATGCAGGGCTGTTGCCTTCTTCCCAGCAGAAGAGCACGATCACACAGGTTCTTTATTTAGAGATGAAAAGAGCAGGTTCTGTCCAAGTTTCTGATTAAAAGCACAGTCTTGTTGTGCACAACCATCCTTCTTTCAACCTGCTCAGCCTCTCATCACACATTTGCTCATGCTGGATCTTGGGCAATTTTGCAAAACTTTAAAACATTTTGTAAATTTAGGCGGTTTTCTCTTGGGTTTTGGCTTGGGGAAGTCAGAATGCTCTTTATTGCAGAGACAAAGCAAATGAGACAAAGCCAAGCTTGTTCTTCAGGCATTTGGTGCCTCAGACTCTGTTCTGTTTCCTTCTCATAGCACATGGGCTGGGGCAGTAACCAAAAACCAGGGTTAGGACTGGGAAGCTCCTGTGCTACACAACGGGCAGGGGGGAAGATGGAGCTGGTTTCCCAGCTGTGTTTTGCTGTGAACTGCACAATGTGGGACTGGAACATCCCGATGCCAAGCTGTTCGTGTTGCTCCCGCTGCTGCTCAGGCAGATAAATCAGCCCACTTGCTCATGACACTAATAGCAGTTAGGAAACTCGCATGGGTTGGTGCTGCAGGTTGCATGTCTGCTTCTAGAGGCAGGTTGGAGCCCTGTGTGTCCCAGGCACAGTGCGGGGCTGCCCTCTGTTCCCGGTGGCCAGGACACTGCTGTGCTGCGCTGAGGTGCAGTTTGGCTTGGATGTGAGCTCGGTTTTACCTTTAGGAAAGCAGATTGTCAAAGCAGACTGGTACATAAGGAAAGCACAGACGGGCTGTGTAGCTGCCCAGCTGCCTTCCCCAAGCACTGCCCAGTGAGAGGTGGCTATGCAGGGAATCACAGCACATTGATGAGCTAAGATAACCAGCTCGTATTCCTTCCTTGGGAAGCAAGTGTCTTCCTGAACGGATGTACAATGCTCCCTAAACAAACCCAATAGGTCTGTGCAACCTTAAAGCCACTCAGCATCTCCTGACTCGTTCAGCCCTTCACTCGATCCGCTCATCACCACCACAATACCCAATCCCAGTGAGCTCCACTCCTCCAGGTTGGGAGGAAATGTTGTCCCTCCAGTTGTCTATCTTCTAGAAGCATCTAAGTGTGCAGCAATTAAAGACACCCTGTAGAAGAGCTATTTCAGTTGCAGAGTTAAGTCTCCTATCTCTTATCTTGCTGGGCTATTGCCCATTGACAGCCTATTACTGTGATTCATCATAACTTCATTTCTTGGAAAAGATCTTTGCAGAAGGAGGAGCTGTGCACCAAGCCAGGTTCAGGCTCCCCCATCACAGACAATTTGCTGACAGCATCCTGATGTGGCAAATATGGGTTTCAATTATCATAGCTCCTTAAAGGAAAAACCACATCTGACACCTAGATCAAATACCTGTGCTCTATCAGATATTCCCACCATAAATTCAGGTTGTGAAGGTCCTGCTTCAAATGAGCTGTTCTCTTTTCATTTTTCGTTTTCTCAGCACTAATTAATATCTCTCTAAATCCTTGGAATACACAGAATTTCATCCATATTTTAGCCAGGCAGGAGCCTTTATAAATATTCTCTTGCTGTGGCTGGGGATGAATTTCAGTGTGCTCCTTGTGCAGTGCAAGACCACACTGGTTTCAAAATGCATCAGCCTCAGTGACTTGTGTGCCCTCTGTCCCTGAAAGCAACCTTAGGGGGGCTTTGGGTGAGAAGCCTTTGTATTTGCATTGGTATCTGACATGGGATGAGGAGATTGCCATGGCAAATGCATATCTTTTCAATGCAATCAGAGAATATAAGTGAATAAACCAGGTAAGTCCGATTCATGAGTCTCTGCTGCTCGAGGCAGAGGCAGCCCCCTCTACCAGTGCATGGCCAAAGCTTTCTTTGGTTAAAAAAACAATAAATAAAAAAAGATACATTTGTTAAATTTAAGGCAATTGGAATCCCATTTTGCTTCCTTTGTCCTGCAGGATTAGAAAGGTTCAGTCACTGCACAGTACATCCAAACCCCACAGAGCTTCCCCAGGTACCTTCCCAGAATGCACACATTAGCACCAACAGGTCTTTTGTGTTGTATTACGTCTCTTCACAGGGGGAAAAATCCACCTTGTATATACAACCAGCCTGAGAGCACTTTGCATTTGGCACTATTATCTGATTATATACACACAAATCTGCTTGCATAATTCTACTTGAGCAGCAGCAGTTGTTTTGCCAGCAATTTGCACTCTCAAGCGGAGACCCTGCAGACCTTCTGTAAGAGCTGACTTAACTCTTGGAACTCTCAGTTGCATCCGGCTGAAAGTATCCCTATTTTTTAATCTAAATGCTGGAGTTTTAGTTTGTTCAAAATGGTCAGGTTGTGGAAAATGTGACGGGTTTAGTGCAAACTGTAAATGAAACTTAACTTTGGATCCCGTCACTGTCTTATCTCACTGTAGTTTTGCTGATGTAACTCCTGGTTGGTGAACTGAGGCAGAACTGTTCATGATGTTGTTGAAAGGTACAATGGCTTAGGCCTTCTCTGAGTGACAGAGTGCTCCGAACCCACCTCCCCAAGGAGAAGAACCACAATCTGGCCTTAAGTGCACCAGATTTTCAGCCTATGGTTGGTAAAGGGGAGAAAGTTCTGATAAATAGACCAGGACAAGTGGAAATTTGGGTGGAAATATTGCAGTTTTTCCAAACACCGATGTTTCAGGTGGGAATAACAACTCCTCCTGACACAGTCTGCAGGCGATAGTGCTCATCTAATCTGGGAGGCTTGGGCAGCACTGCCAGTGCGGGAGAAGCTCCAGCACCATGGGGATGGGATGGGGTCAGGGGTGCACTGCCCACCCTGCTGCCTGCAGGTGTGTCTGGACATGCAGATGTGTGTGTGCATTCCTTACTCTGCTTCTCGAGTTGCTCCTTCCCAAAGCAGTTTACACATTTTCGACAAGGTCACTTAGGCAATTAACTTAATAGCCCTCAATGTCATTCAGCAACTATTTAAACTCCCATAAATGAAACCACTGGAGTCCAACTGTTCCTCCCCCGTGACCTTCATGTGCCTTCACTGTGTTAACTCTTCTCGCTGCCCAGTAATGGCTCCAGGAGCCGGGAAGGTGCTGCAGGGCCAGGACAAGGCACCGAAGTGCTCACCTTGACCGCGGTCGCTCCTGTTGCATGCCTGTTGTGTCTCTTTGGATGCTGCAGCTAGGAGCCAGGTCCAAGGCCATGCAGCTCAGGTTGCCCTGGCAGCTGCTCCTGCCCTTGGCATGTCCTGCCCTGGTCTAGAGTCTCATAGGACTGGAAGGGGGAGATCTCATTCGTCTTCATTAAAAGGCCAAGCTCCATTCCAAGAGCTGGCCCTGTGGCATCCGGACACTGCTGCTGAGGGGTCAGAAGACCCCCTAAGGTGGCTGCAAAGGCATCACTGCCAGGCTGTACCAACTCACTGCCTGGTTGTCCTTGGGAGTCTGGCAGCTTCTGCAGAGAAATGGTGCCCTGAAACTTGCACTGGAGGAAAGGGAGCTTCAGTTCTGCTGCCTTTGCTTGACCTAACCCTTGCTGAAAAGAGACTGATCCTGCAAACCTGCACACGCAGGAGCTGTTTTCTGCATATAGAGGAGAAAGTCTGAAATCTGCAATGCCCAGATCGTGTTCCCATCTTTCCCACCATCCCTCTGCATTGCCATAGCTCTCCTGATTGCTTTACGCTCAGCCTAGAGGAGATCAAGGCGACTTCTCTGCTGCTCCCCATGTGTGACTTGAGATAAAGTGGTGTAATTACTGCAGCCCTTGTCGGACACGCTGCTGGCTAAACCTCAGCTTTGTCTTAATTAACAATGCTCTGTCTAGTGCGAAGTGGGTTAAACAGCAAAAGGAGGAAGGAAGATGAGAGGAGGTAAAACACTTCCTTATCTTTAAGGCAGGAGCCTTCATCTAGACAAAACCCAGATAATCCCACTCAGTAGAGAATTGGGCATCAAATTTTGTGCAGAATGTTTTCAAATAATATATGAGCTTGCTCGGAACACACCAAGGGCTGAAGCTGCTGTGGATTTCCACAGGGCAGTAATTCATCCTGAGGGTAGAAGTCTATTCATTGTGTAATTTACCCAGACCAAACTGGGCTGTAGGTGAGGAGTTGGCTGTTGTGGTTTGCTGGCTGGCCAGCAAAGAGGGTGTTTACCAACCCCTCTGCCCCAGGGAAAGCAGTAACACATCCAGTGTTTACACGTTCAACACGTTTTGTGTTCACAGGGACAGGCTGGGTCGTGAAAACCAGCACTGTGCTCCAGGGAGGAATGTTTGGGTGCCTGGAAGGAGCCAGGAGCATGTCGGTACTGTGGGAATGCTGCAGTGCAAGGGGATGGGCAGCGGCACGGTGAAGCCCTGGCATGAAAGATGGAGCTGGTGGTGGTGGGGACCAGGTCTGCTCTTGGTGGTGAGGGTCTGGAGCCAAGGCCAGAGATGCCCATGGGGTTGGAATGCCCAGCCCAGGGATGGAGGCCAAATATCTGGGAACAGGATGGCAGGGAGACAATGGGGCCGCTCACCCACGCCGGCTGAAGTACCCAGGCCAGCCACCCGACATAAATTGTTTACCAGATTGCTGCTGCTTCCAAACTGCAGCTTTAGACCGTGCCTGTTAAGAATATTAATCCCTATGTAATTAGGCATGAGGTCTCTGATTTCCTCACACAAGGAGCCAGTGCCTTCGCCCTTGTCTCTATCCTGTCCTGGCAGGCAGACAATTCAAAACTGGCTTTGCTCTTTTCAAGCCTTTTTCCCCCACTTTTCCAAGTGATGCTGAGTTGTGCCAGCAATGCCGCAGGGGTACCATCAGCGCCGGGTCCAGGCAGTGTCTGTGATTGGGGATGGTACCTCCCTAAAACCAGAGTGGAAACCATCAAGGCAGCGGGGCCGTTCGTAGGGGGAGCCCTCCCCTGCATGGGAGCAGAGAGCTGCTCACATCCAGAGCCGGGATTTAAAGGATGGGCGTGATTTGGAGTGGCGCTGGTTGAGGTCTGCAGGGTTAAATGAGGCGCTCGACCTCACTGAGGAGCTTCGTGTCTCAGCTGTTACAAACATTACCCAGGCAGAAGGCAAAAGTGGCAACCCAGCAGGATTATTAAAGCGCCTCTTATCAGGTTAGCGGCAGAGTGGTTCTGGAAGTGGAGACATGGCTGTGTAATGGGAACTGCAGGTTTTCCTGGAATTCTGGACGTTGTACAAAAACAGCTCTTTTCAGAGCCGGCAGGCACAAGCGAAATAAAATAGGTTTTCCGAGTGGAAAACTGCCAATTATTCCAGATTGTTGTGATCGTTTAGTGATTCACACCAGGCTTCAGGAGGCTGTTATTGAGAGCTGCTTTTTAAACTGCACTCTGGGTTACGAAGCAGATTTGTGAATAAAACATTCACATGTTAAGATAAGTTTTCCAGGCTGCTTTTCCTGCTTCCCAAGGACTTCCAGCAGCCGGATGGGGGCTCCTCCCTGGGGGTTGGGTGTCCCCACCAAAAAACCCTCAAACGCCCACCCCCAAAAGATCAAAAACCCCCAAAAGCCAAAAAACCCTGGAAACTATTCTATAACAGAGATTAGGAATAACAAAATTATGCTTAAAACAGAGGGAACAGACTCAGGTATGTTACCATGCACCATCATATATATGTATGCATATAGCTCATAAACCATGTACCATATCATATACAGTAATAGTTAATAAGGGATTCTGCTTGTTGAGCAAGTCCTTTTGAAGGGCTTCAAGCCAATGCTCAAGCTGCTGCATCACCAGGTACCAACTGGGGAAAGTTGCATCCTGTCTTTGGTCTCTCTGTTTCCACTCCCATTGAAGAGCTGCACTGCGCAGCAACTGCTGTCTGTCTGAAACACACAGGGCAGTACTTTAAAAGCACATAGAATAAAGCATCTGAAGCGTGTGACAGGAATACAGAAAACATGACAGCATTAGCGGATAGAGACACCATTGACCAGGGAGTTCAGGCATGATTCATAAATGCAAAACATAAAGGAACATATTTAATCAGTCTGTTATTACATATTAATTACCTTTCCGTGGCATGTAGAGCCAGGAGGAATAAAAGGCCTCTGAGCAGAGTGAGTCTGTTTCCTCTAAGGGATCAGAACTGACAGACATGAGCCGGGGGAAGGGGATCGGATTTGTTCTTTCTCATTAGCTTTTCTCAAATGTTATTTGTCAAAAGAATACCCACTACATAAAAAGCCTTTTTTGTTTAAGACCTTGTGAGAGTTAAGAGTAAAGGCAGAATGGAAAATGGATGTTGTGATTTGAGCAAGAGAAAGGACAGAAAATGTAGTCACTTTGAGTTTGGAGGGACCCCAGAAGTCTGCTTCTTCAGAACTGGGTTGAAAACTGAGGGTTCACATCTTCCTTTAATTGGCACTCAGTCTTCCCTAACCTGACTTTTTGGTGCTTCAGTAACCCATCTAGCGTGTGCCTGGTTATCTGCTTCCTAACAAATAGCAAGAAACAAGGCAAACTTCTATTACCAGCACATGCCACATGTAGCTAACAAAAGCACTGCTGTTCTGGGTACTAACATCATGCTAAAGTAATGCTGCGAGAGCTGAGGGATGACACCTAATAATACATTTTGGATTCCACCTCAGGATATGGCACCGTGCAGGTCACAGATGCCCCCCAGGCCTTCCAGAGTTGGGCAGATCAAATGCTCAACCACCACTGTAAACACAACAAACTCACCCTGGGACTTGAATGGCTCATTCCAGGTGATTAGATCTGCATTATTCACAATGGAATGTGTAGCCCTCAGAGCACTACATGGATTTACAGCCAGGATATTAAATTTATGGCCTTCAGTCTTGGAACTGAAGGTGCAATGAGACCCAGAGCCTAGAAGTGAACATTAAACTAATTCTGAGCAGGACAGGATGGTACTTTTAATTCTGAAGGAAGCTTGCCACAGCAGATGCTAAAATGCCAGTGCAGAAACCTCTGCCAATGAGAAAAAATAAGTTGAAGTGAGATGGTTTTACACAGAGTTGTGTAGTTGGTGTGTGTTACATTACACCCCAATAAAGAAATTAACTGCATTACCTTTGGTCTTTTGGTGACCCTTTTGGATGATCACAAGTGGCTCTATAGCCAGTGAATTGCATAGCCCTAATTGTTCACTGTATCCTTTGTAAATTATCCCTTTAGCACATATATTATGCTGTGAGCTAATTTTAGCACTCTTATAAATACTCGTTCCCATTGACAGTCAGCCCTTAAAGTGAACCGGTCCTTTTGTTTAAGCAAGGCTCTCAGGAGTATTGGTTCCAGATTGATCTTTTATCCTTGTCCTGGTGGGAAAGGTCCTGGGTGCCATCCTGCACAGGGTCTTCCATGCCTGCAGCTTAACCCTCCTTTGTACCCACAAGGAAACCTGAAACTCACATAACATAATAAGAGAAATACCATCACTCTTCACCTTGCAAATGGGAGAAAGCTGTGAAGTGTTAATATTTAACAGAAAAGCTATAGGCACCCTAGCCAAATTATTTTCACTAAACTCCCTCCCCCTCTCTATACCCTCAGTCACATAATCAGGAATGAAACTTATTATCTCTTTCATTCACATCTGTTATTCATAGTTTTGAAACGTCCTTTAAACCTGATTAGAACGTCTCATCTACACCAAACAAATGGGGAACTCAAGGCTAAAATGCATCAGGTTAGCTTGGTAATTCACACAATATTTTTATTTTCTCTTCCTAATTGAATTTGTGCATTGATTTGTGTTACTGTTCTCCTGACCAGTTATTATTAACTGGTTATAAAATGCCAAGGGTATGCAATGAAGACACTGACAGCAAATTGCTTTTCTGGGTAATACAGCCCATCATTCCTGGCCCAGGCAATGCCATGTGTCTCCTCCAGCTCCTCCTCACCACTCAGCTCTAATAAGACCATTTCCTTATGACTTACAGGGAAGTGTTATCTGGAATGGTAACTCCTGAGAACTGGCCCATAGGGAGAGTCATGACTTTGGAGGGAACAACCCACCTGGCTGGTGGCAATACAGGTCAAAAGATGAGGTGGTTTAATACATTCACTTCCTCTCCTTGTGAGCATCCCCAATGGTTCCCATCACCTCAGGGCCACCAAAGCAGCACAGAGCAGCATGGGACCGCGCCGGGCTCCGCAGCGCTGTGGTTTCCTCTTGTCAGCTATGTAGAAAGGTCTCTCAATACAAACAGCTCCTGGTCCCTGCGGGGGGATCCCAGTGCCTTCCTATGCAGATCAGTGTGCTTCAGAGAACCCACTGTGGGTGCTGGGCTGGCCCTGGGTGTCCCCAGACCGGGCACAGCGGGTGGGTGTCACAGCACGGGGTTTAGAGGGAGGACAGAAATAACCCAGTGAGTTTCACTTTCACTCTGGGTGCTGGGGATGGATGTGCTCAGATGCAGGATTTGTGGAAATACCTTAATAAAGCCACCAAAATCTCAGGTGTGGGTTCATGGAGTGTTTTACGGAGGGTGTCCCATGCAGCAGAGGCACAACCATGGCAGAGATAGCCCAAGCCTGCTTTGAGCCAGGCAGATGGCAGCAGCAATGGCATTTGCTGTCATCCGGCCTCTAATTTTCCTATCTCTTTATCTGAGCTCTTTGAGGGCCAGAGGCAGAACAGCATTTTGGCAAGGGGACTCCACTGTAATGCCATTTCTTTCCCTTTTGCAATCATTTCAAGTCTTGTGCCTTGTTATGCAGTAATGGAAGAAGTCAAATACTGACCTTTTGTATAGGCACAAAAGAGCCTTTTGGGGCAATGTATTAACCTCTGATGATTCCTGTAGTTCCTACAGAAGGCTTTACAGTTACAGTGCATAATCTGCTCTTTCCTTCCTCTTTGATGGTGACTGAAGGTTATTCTAAAATTAGAGTTTAGTGGTTTATTAATACGTATTTCTTTAATCTCTACATTCTGTGGGTCACAAAGAGCTTCACAATTATAAACTCAGATGTACACACCCTCCATGCACCGAGCACCGATGGGAAGCGCCTGCGGCCTCCCAGCTTGGCATGAGAGCTGTTTGTAATAACTCATAGCGAGGAATAAGCCTCAACTTCTCTTCATCTGTGGAAAGCCCCATAAATCATCCCACGTGCAGGACTTCTAGATCACGTAACTGCTCCTGCAGTGACAGCCTGGATGTGCCTAGCTCTCACCTGCACAGTAACAGGCAGTTTCACACTGTGCTGCAAAAGCAGAGAAAACTTGTGCTGTAGAAGAAACACATTGGTTTAGAAAGCTTTGCTTTGATGCAGGAGAGCCAAAGTCTCCAGGTTGTGTCTCTAAATCCATGGAAGCTTGCACATTCAGGAGTTTCAATCCTGGAAGTGAGTCTGTGCTAGGGCAAAACATCCCATTCCTTCTCATTAGGCAGCAGCTGAGGATTGCTGTCACTTGTCTGCAGGGTAAGGCAGGTTTTTGTTCATGTCAGCATGAGTCTGGTGATTTCCTCGAAGCTCCTCCAGCATCGTACTGATGCTCCACACAGATAACAGGGCCCGTCATCTGTCCTTGCTGCTGCTATGATAAAAGGTCAGATTTGCTCCTCTACTTTCTATTTCTTGCTCCTTCAAGACAACGTTCATGTCAAATGAATTGAGCTATCCAGGGAAAGTGAGGAGATTCTTTAAAGGGTCAAAGAGTGTTTAAAATATGGTAGGAAGAAACAGATAGCCAAAGGAGGTTATTAGTGGAGTCCCGCAGGGATGTGTGCCATTCTGAATACTCATCAGTGACTTGGAAACGGGGAGGAGCTTGCAGGAGGTGACAAAGTTGGCTGCTGGAAATAAAGTATTCAAGGTAATAGAGACAAAATCAAACTGTAAAGAGCTGCAGAAGCATCTCATGTGCTGAGTGATGAGGTGATAAAGCACCAGGCTGGATTTACTGCCAATAAATTGTAATACATGCAAGGAAAAGCAAAATGCACCCAGGAAAATACATGAATGAGTGCAATGGCAAGCTGTAAATTAGGTGTGACCACCAAGGAAAGAGTTACTGGAGATAGAGAGTTCTGTGGAAACATAAACTCGGTGCTGGCTGTCAGAAAAGTCAACTGGAATGTTCGGTATTACGAGGGAAGGAAGAGAGAACGCCATTGTGCTACCCGTCTGTCTATTGTATGCACTTCTGGTGGCCCATCTCGGCAAGTATATTCCAGAACTAAAGAAAGTGTGGAAAAGGTCAAGGAATGCAATTAAGGCAAAGGAACAGCTGCTGAGAGTCTGAAGAGGGAAGCCTCAGAGGAGGAAAGGGGGGTCTACAAGGTACAGACAGATATAGCAGGAGGAGGGGATCAATTATCTGTTCTTTCTAATGGACAAACGAGAGTCAGTGGCCTTAAATCATCATTTGCAGCTTAAAGCAAACGAAAGGAAGCAATTTTTTTTCACCCACTGTTTCATTAAACTGAGGAACTTTGTGCTGCAAGATATAGGAGATACCCGGGATAAGACATTCTAGAAAGAAGCTGGAGAAAGCAGACTCCATCAGCGATTACTACCTGGCAACGCAGAAACTCTCAGGTGGCAAAATAAGCCCCCTTGCTACATGGCTTTGCGTTACCCGGACACTTTGGTTGTCTTTAATTATCTTACTGCTAAATACGAGACAACATGATTTGCTTTTAATTTGTCGTCCTTTTCAACACTGCAGTTTCAGCACCAGTTTCTGTGATGTCAGAGTGATGCCAAGTATAATCTTCCCCAGGAAAGACCTTCTTGTGTCTCCAGGTTTTTTATTAGATCTTCCATCTAAAATCACAGTTTAAAACTGAGGTCCTTTAAAAGTCATATTCATGCAAATACTGTAACAGTAAAACACAGTAAGAAAGATGGAACACAGCATAAGAATAATTGCCTACAAACACTTTTTCTGTAAGAACTTAGAAGATTCAGACCTTGCATCAATTTATCTGTGTTTTCTTGTCCAAGGAAAAGCAGCTAAGTCTTCATGTCCCATCTCCTGACTTACCTCCCTCTGAATTCACCCATTTCATGCGTGTGATTATTTAAGAAGAGATCTAAAAATCCATTCTTCATAAGAGGCACCTCCTGCAACTTGGAGAATTCTTCCCTTTGGCTCCCGGGTTTGCCTCAGACTCTAAATTGGGGCCCATCTGCAGCACTAAACGTGGCAGTTTGGAATTACGTTTTGAATTTAAAGGGGTATCTTATCTCCTGCAGTAAAGACAGATGGTTTAAAGGTAAATGACATTTCATAAAGCACGTTTTTAGTGGTAACATTTCTCTTTTGCTTACACCTGTACTTAGGTGTTTCATGAGTCTGAGCTTAAAACTCACCCAGTGTCACATCCTGAATGTCTTTTCATTAGTGAACCCTATGGCTGACAAGCCTTAAATTTATGGAACGTGGTCTGAAATCACTGACATGGGAAAGCACCACTTGTCTGAACAAAATAACACTGCCAGGGCTGAGGCAGCCGCAGCTTCTCTGGGCACCCTGTGCCAGCGCCTCAGCACCCCCCCAGTGAAGAACTTCTTCCTTATATCCAACCTAAATCTCCCCTCTGTCAGCTTAAAGCCATTTGCTTGTGAATGCCACATAGCCCAGACTGCATTAGAATCTGTCACTGGCTACTGATTTTTATTAGGCATTGTGCTGCAGGAAAAAATACTGGTGGAATCAAAGGTGGTTCTTTTCTTGCAGGCATCCTGTCATTAGCCAGTTTTCTTCATAGAGAGGTTTTGATGCATAAACCAAAAGTTTCCTCTTCCTCGCATGTTGCTGCCAGATGTTTCTGGAAAACTTTAAAACAACAAAGTTATTTGTGTGCACTTCCATGTGACTTCACCCCAATGCCTGCCTCAAAGCGCTCCTCCTTGACGAACCCAATTAACTCTCCCCCCATTTCTGAACAGTGCATTTCCGACGCTGCATTTCAGAATTCCAGCCACTCCGTATGGATCTCTGTCCTGACATTCAGAAGAGCTCAACAGCACCGTCACCCCCTCAGATTAATTTCCAGTTGCAGTTCTGATCTGTTTTTCACACAAAACAGCTGCAGAAGAAAGCAGCCCTCAATGTTTTGTCAATATAGACCCAGAGGCAAGAGGATTCAGTGCTCCCCATTGTTCTTATGGCTTCAATAAACACCAAGGACCAAGCTCTCCGCTGATGGAATTGGAAAGCGCTGATATCACATTATGCCAGAAAGAGATTTAACTCCATGTGGTATCAATTGGACACAGGCTTCGGGTTTTTCCAGTTTATGGTAAAGCTTAGAGGTGTGTTATACTCTGCATTTGCCATGAGCCCTATTTCACTGTTGTTACACACAGGGTCTGGCATGGTGGAAGAGCAGCAACAGTGGTTCCTGTAGAGGTAAAGCATCTGATGGGAAATCAAAGCACAAAACACAACACAACAGATGAAGGACTAGCACAGGAAGGAAAAACAGGAAAAAACACAAAGGAAGTAGAAAAAAGACAAATAGTTATTAACCTCAAGAGGATGAAGGCAGCCATGGCGCAGACCTCTGTGCCTCAATCTATGACCTAGTAAAGTTAATAGCAAAAGCGTACTTAGATTGTGTTTGGACCCAGGAGTCCCCTCTGACAAATAAACTTGCAGTCATGAGGATGCTGCTCATCAGCTCCTCACAGACTGGTAAGGACTCGTGCTCCTCTGCCTGTGGGAATAGCAGCTGGGGAACATTGATTTTCCATCCTGGCTTAGCTGGAAAACTATTGACAAGCTGTAGTTACTGCCTGAATGGCTTTGCTGCATATTCAAGAATTAAACAGTCACTTACAAGCTGATAACAAACAAAACTGACCTCCTTAGAAGGCAACCAAAGTCTTAAAAGCTTTGCTTGTGAAGAGCCTTAGGGACCAGGCATGCCACTGCCTTTCTGTAGAGAGACAAAAGATTGCAAAGGGAGGAGGAGCTCTTCCTATTAAATTGTAGCTTTACATGAGCTGTCTTTGATGCACGGCTACAGAATCAGCGTTTCATAGGAAAAGGTGAAGCAGCTCTTATTTTTGGAAGTACTTCCAAGTAGGCTTAAGGACTTCATGATTTGTTATGTGTGCCCTCCTTACAGTATTTATTCCAAGAGAGCAAATTCCTTGCTCTGTAATTCTGAACAATCATCTTCCAGCTCCCAGTATCTCTGCAAGTATTTCTTTAGTAAGATTTTATCCCATGTACGTGATTCTTGGTCGCTGGTGCTACCATGTCCTCAGTTTGACTAAATCCTTTCCATTCCCCATTGTCTGATTCTCTGACATGTAGCTCTTGTTCTTCAGCATCTGGGGTTTTATTTGGTTTTTGTGTCCTTTAGCTTATCTTTATTAATTGCTTCAAATCAAAACCATCATTTGTGTCCATTGAAGTACTTTGAATGAAATACTGATAAATCAGCCTCCTTGCCTGGAAACTTCTCTGTCCTTTCAAGGTAAAGTAGACCCAACCACTTGAACCCGACCTCCATTATTTGGTAGCACCATCCCATACACCGATTTCTTGCAGGTTACGAAGAAAGCTGTTCCTATTCTATTTCATGAGCACATCCCTTCATCTGGAAAAACCTCCATCATTTCTTTTCCCAGCCTGCTTCTAGCACTGAAAATGATTTAATGCTGATCCACAGTGGCCCAAATGCATTTGCCAACAGGGACCCCTGTGTCTGTTCTGTTCTCACTGGGCCTGTCAGCACTTCGTAACCAAAGGAATTTCCCCACATTGTGAACCTACTCGTCCATGATCAGTTACAGTTATTTGTTTCCTTGAGTCTGGAGGGGTTAATTTTTTCCCAGTGTGACTCCAGACCATTTTTATACCTCGATGCTTCCTGTGGATTACGTTATGTGTGCTCACTTCAAAGTCATCTGTGGCATGGGCTGCTTATCCCCGGGTCCTCTGTGTTGCCTATGCTAACCCCCAGACAGACAGATTTATGGCCGCATCTGGCAGCCACGAGATTCCCTTCGGTGCTTCAGATGTTTCTTCCTGACATTTGGTTTGGAACACTGTACACCGATCTCCTAGGTTTCCATGAATTGCCTCATCTCCTTTATGAGGGCCATATTTATATGTAATGATTTAATAATGTTATCCGCTTATGTATTTTAATGTCTATATTTAGTGTTTGATAAGGTTGAGTCTCTTTGCAATATTATTACGTCGTGGCATAGGGCAGTGCTGTCATTTATATATTGTTTCATCTATCGTGCGACAGCTCGTACCCCTCCTCCTGTGGTCCACCGAGCCACAGGGCACTCACCTGACCCGCAATTCCTACTCCCTGAAATTCTCCTTCAAAATTAGGCACAGCCAAAACATTCACTGTCAATACCATGCGGGAGCTGACACTGTATTTCAGTCCTTCTCTCGACCCTGTTCTTTAAGGGTATTTGTTAGTTCCTCCTCAACTTCAAATTCCTCAGCTTGTGTAAATAGTTCTTCCCTCTATTGGACAAAGAGATTTTATTCTTTACACAGAACAGGAATATGTATGCCATTTGTAGACGTTCCGAGAAGGAGAAAAACTCCTGAAGTCTTTAGTTAATTCACTCTTCAGCTCTCAAATAGCTGCAGTATTTGTATGATGATTGTTATGGTGTGTAACTTGTGTACTTAGAAGAGAACTAGCGTGATTTTGGGGAAAACCCCTACCCAACAAACATCACCCCCCCCACCCCCCCAAGCCTTCACCTCTAACTTTTGGGTGAGAATATACAACTTCATCAAATGACCGCTCTGCTCAGGCTGGTGGAGGACAATCGAACAATGCCAACATTTGTGGAAGGTCGTCTTCAGATCTTACCAAATGGGAGGCAAAGCCATTAAAGCTGTTACCCCATCCACACCCATTACCTGTGTTGACACTTTACCAGGATAGTGAAACCCTGCCACAGGACGAGGGGAACCACACATTCAGAGCTTGCAGAAAAATTTGCTTCATGGCTTTCTTCCGGGGATGAGCGCAGTGCCTGCAGTAGGAGAGGAGAAGCCAGGCTCTTCTATGGACAGGGATGAGGTGAGCCCCCTGCTCAGAACAAGGTATATTGGTATCAGAGATGGGAAATCTATTAAGAGAGGTTTTTGATGACACGCTGTCACAACACTGCACTCCTAAACTCCAGAAAGACCTTTGTTTCCATCAGACCATAAGCATTCAGGTACTTTAAATGTGAATACAAAACAAACCAGGTTGAACTCCAGACATAGAAAACTCATACTCAGTCATTTAAATGTTTTGAGCATTGTCGATGTTCCAAGAAGTTGTCAATGCTGGTTGTTTAACAAATGCATAGGTTTTTAGGGAACAGAATTAGCAGCAGCATAATGCAAGCCCCAGACTTTCAGCCAGTCAACTTCAGCACCTTCTGAACATTTAGTTGAACACGAACAAAACTCACAGGTCTTTTGACAGCCTAACTTCATGCATCTTTATCAGCTAGCAAAGATGGGGATTCTTTAACTCGGACCACCATTACAGAATGCATTTCAAGCTGTTACGCACAGGGTAGCACGTTACTATTGTAAAATGTTACCCAAAGCATGCCAGCTTGCCAAGTTTTTCCATTACATTTATTTTTACAAGGCAGGAGTGCCCTGGGGAACGTTTCTGCTTGCAGGAGAACAAAGGGAGGTGGTATGCTGGGGCTGTTCAGTCACACAGGATAGCTCGCTTGAGGAGGATGGGAAGATTTCTCCGAAGCCAGGGGAGCGGCACACAGCGATTCCTCCGTCACCGCCGCGCGTGATCCTGCAGGCTCGGCACTTGTGCTCCCAGCAGTGCTTGTACCTAAATGAAGTGAGTATCAAGTTTTCTCAGCTTTATAAACCAGAAGCTGAAAACCTGATGTTCTTCATCTGCTCAATTCGATACGTTTCAAAGGGAACAGATCTCAGCAGAATCCATAGGGTCATCACAGAATCACAGCCTGGTTTGGGTTGGAAGGGACCTCAAAGCTCCTCCAGCTCCAACCCCTGCCATGGCAGGGACACCTTCCATAGAGCAGAGTGCTCCAAGCCCCTGTGTCCAACCTGGCCTTGAGCACTGCAGGGATGGGGCAGCCACAGCTTCTCTGGGCACCCTGTGCCAGCACTCAGCACCCTCACAGGGAAGAACTTCTGGTGAAGGTCTCCCCAGAGCGCAGCAGAGCAGAATTCCCCCCTGGACCTGCGGCTCTCACTCTGCAGGTGCAGCCCAGCACGCGCACACACACACACGGGGGGGGGGAGTTTTGGGCTGCAGGAACACACTGTCGGCTCATGCTGAGCTACCCTTAACCCAACGTCCTTAAGTCCTGCCCCTCAGGGGTCCTCTCCATCCATTCTCCTTCCAGCCGGCAGTAGTGCTTGGGATTGTCTTGAACCAGGGGTAGGACCTTGCACTCGGCCTCACTGAACTTCGTGTGTCCAACAAGTACCCCCAGTGCGTGCGGAGACAAATCCGCATCTCCCCTCCCACCGCCGCTATGTCCCTCTCGTTCCCTCTTTTTTGCTTCTTTCCCCGGTTTTGTACCCAATCACGCATCGCGGTTACAGCCCCCCCAGAGCTGCCCAGCGACCTCCGAGGTGGCTTCCCGCCTCTCCTCGCCTTCCCCCGGCGAGCGGAGCGGATCGATCTTGCCCGCGGCCGGGGGTCCGAGCCCGAGGGTCGGCAGCGGGGGCACGGTGGGGGCGGCCGCTCCGCGCTGCCGCGTTCCCCCTCGGTAGGGAGCTGGGGAAGTGAAAGAGGAAAGCAGCGGGGCGGCCCCGCGGCTTCCCCGCGCCCTCCGCGGCGCCGCCGGGGAAGGGGCGAGCCCGGAGCGCGGCTGCAGTTGCCC
>JAOEHY010034113.1:0-13449 GCA_025447955.1 Psilopsiagon aurifrons | reverse complement strand
TGGGGAGTTTTTGTTGATCTCGGCCCGCTTTGGCGCACAGAAATAGCTCCGCCGGTCACGGCCCGGGGATGAGCAGGGCAGCGCCCGGCTTGCGAGCGCCGCGGGCTTCAGCGGGCGGATGGCGCTGGGGCTCGGGCACCGCCGCCTCCGCGGCCGCTGCGCGCTCTTGGCTCAGCCCCGCCGGCGTTAGGCCGTAGACAAACACTATAGGAAAGTTTGCCGAAGGGTTTACAGTTATCCGCCAAATATTTGTGCTCTGTGCCGAAAATAAGCGCAGGAAGTACAAACAGATGAAGCTTAGATTTGTTGTCGGTGTGAGATGTGTTCGGTGGATAGCCCTGAGCTGTTAAAGTGCTTGGAGCTAATAAAAATCCTACTTTATTTTTAGTGAGCTTTTATTTATAGATTGGGGATGTATTTAAAGAATTGGGTGGCGTTTATTTCAAGATTCACGAGTTGTATTTTAAGCTGAACCGGTGCAAAGATAGGAAATGTGTTCTGGGGCGGAGGGGTCGGGTGGCTCCTGGTCGGTAACAAACCGGTTGGTTTGAGCTGCTGGGAGGTGCCGCTTTGGAAAGTAAGCTCCGGGGAGCTTCGATCGATCCCTGTTGTGGGTGATGTATTGGAACCTGTAGGGAGAGGGGGGAAACCAGCTTGGGAAAGCTGGTGGATGTCATTCTCCTCGGCCCTGCTCAGGATGTAATTAAATACCAGGGGAAGTTACTGTGCAAAAACTGTAAATTGGGCACTTGAACAATTCTTGCGTTTCCTTCCTCGCTCAGCTGCGTGACAGAGCCAGCGAGTGTGCTCAGAGAGATGTCGTAGGCCGTGGGCTAATGGCGAGGTGCATGCAGGCAGGCTCTGCTCCATCCGGGCTGAGCCAAGCTTGAAAAACCAAACTTCCTTGTTACTGGTCAGAATTAAACATAAAACCAGCCCGACCCAAACAAACCCCCAGAGCAGAGGGTTTGAGAACCATGAGGCACGTGTCGGCTCATAGCTCGCTTTGCTGTGCTCTTGTCAGAGCAGCTCAACCAGGTTTGCCAGCCTAATGATTGAGACTGTTTTTTTAAGCTGTTATTAAGACGTCCTTGCTGTGCTAACTTTGAATGCTTCTCATCTTTTTATAGCTAATGTTAAAGTAATGGATTCCAAAGAATTGCTTAACTCGTCGGATCAAGGCGAAGCAAGGAAAAATGCGCTCATCAGTACCAAAGGAGGGATCGTGATGGACTTTCGTCCACCCTTCAGGGGTGGAGCTACTGTACAAGCCCCTGTGTCTACATCTCCTCTGCCCGCTTCTTCTCAGTCCGATTCCAGCCAGCAACCTGCTTTGGCTGACTTCTCAAAAGGATTAGCAAACAATGTGCCTCCGCCAGACCTTTCCAAGGCAGTGTCGCTCTCGATGGGACTGTACATGGGTGAAACTGACGCAAAAGTGATGGGAAACGACCTCGGATTTTCACAGCAGGGCCAAATCGGCATCTCGTCTGGAGAAACGGACTTCAGGCTCCTGGAAGAGAGTATTGCGAGCCTGAACAAGTCCTCGAGCCTGGCAGAGGACACCAAGGGAGCAATATCCTCTGAGGTGCCGCTTGAGCCGGAGTTCCCAGGCATGGCTGGCCGCAGCGTCCCTTTAGAGTCAGGAGCTGCAGTCCAAAGCCAGGTTGGCTCGAACGGTGGCAACTTGAAGTTATTCTCTGAAGACCAAAGCACCCTGGATATCCTCCAGGATTTAGAATTGCCACCAGTGTCACCTGGCAAAGAGCCCAATGGGAGCCCATGGAGGCTCGACCCGTTGCTCGATGACGGCGGCCTGCTCTCCCCTATATCTGCAGATGATGCGTTCCTGCTGGAAGGAAGCCTAGGTGAAGACTGCAAGCCTCCTATTTTATCTGACACTAAACCTAAAATTAGTGACCGTGGTGACCTTTTACCCAGTTCCAAAATGCCGATGCCTCAAGTGAAAACAGAAAAGGAAGACTTCATTGAACTCTGTACTCCTGGCATAAAGCAAGAAAACATGGGCCCAGTTTACTGTCAGGCAAACTTCTCTGGGTCGAATCTGCTGGGTACTAAAGTCTCTGCCATATCTATCCACGGCGTCAGTACCTCTGGGGGGCAAATGTATCACTATGATTTAAATACTGCATCGCTCTCTCAGCAGCAGGATCAGAAACCAATTTTTAATATCATTCCATCTCTTCCTGCCGGTTCAGAAAATTGGAATAGGTGCCAGGTATCAGGAGACGAGACGTTGGCTCCTTTGGGAACGCTCAACCTTTCTGGCAGACCTGCTTTCTCTAATGGCTATTCAAGGTAATTAGTTTTTGTTGCTCTTTATTAAAATACTCCGAGTGCGTTGAGCAGAGCTGCATGCGGGCTGGGGTGGGGGCTTGTTGCTTGGTTTTCCTTTCCAAGTCTGTTATCCCTCTTTCATTTGTCACGTATGGCTGGTCAGACATCACCAGGGTCTGGCTGCTCCATAGCGCGATGGCAGCTTTAAGCCAGTATTCAACTATCGGCCATAAAGGGCAGAGGAGAGGAGGGGGGAGCTGCTGTTTCAAAACGAAAGAAATAAGAACTCCAGGTTACAGCCTGAAGGGAAAATTGAGTACGTGGTAGAAGGATCCGTACACGAGGCAGTATAGAAGGAAGTATTTCTGTGTATACAGAAGCGGCTTCATTCCCAAGGGTTAGAGGATCAATCACTGTGGGGTTTTTTTCCTTCCTTGTGTTACTTAAATGTTGTGCACAAAAATAACTTGGTTGCTGGGTAAATTTCTAGAATTGCGCTGAAGCTGAACGAGAGTTTTAGCTTTGCTTCGTATTGTAGTTACCTTACATGGACAAGAAGATTCCCAGTAGGAAATACCCAGCAGTTCATTTAATAACTGCATTTAAAGAGATAAGAATATTTGCAGTGAGATTTTAAGCATACCTGGAATTTAACTCTTCAGTAGAACTGCAGAGGGTTTGGCCTTGGTGGGGGCAGGGTGTTTTAGGGGAGCTGGTTAGTGCATCTTTCCAGTGAGTCCGGAGTAGGGCTTTCTGCAGGTAATTCAGTGGTGCATAGTCAGGTAAAGCCCTTTTCCTCTGCCCCTCAGCAGTGAGGGAGGTGGTGGAAGCTTCATTGCTTTGTAGCTGTGTACATCTCTCACAGCTGGTGACAAGTCCTTGTTTCAGTAACAGCACCTGGTTGTATGTTTCCCTTACCAGGTCTTTGTGTAAGATACACTCGCACAAGCACAGAGCTTGATCTCAGTGGTGGAAGAGGTTTTTGTTGGGTTTCTGAGGCCTCTTAGTTAGAAAATGGCTCTTCAAATCTATGTCAAGGGAAGCAGTAAGTGTAGGCTTCCGATGAAAGGTCTGGTTTAGCGCTCTGGGTTTTCCTGCCCCTCTGATGTATTGATCCCTGGAGTGTCCTGGGGCTCCCCATGCGGTACGTGCTCCATTTTCCCATGGCTGGAATGAGGGGTGTGGGGAGTTCTTTGTTTCAGGAGGACGGCTTTCAACTTGTATTCTATAGAAAGATTTCTTTCGTCGTTTTTGTAATGAATATGTGTTGGGTTTTTTTCTGTGAAATATTTGAAGCAATTTGCAGTGTAAGGAATCCAGAAAGACAGTGGGAATTTGTAGATAAATCCTCCTCTGGTGTCTGAATATCGAACATGCCTTGTCGTTGATTTTTATGGAATGAAACTCCTTTGTATTAACATTTTGCATGATCAGTGCAACTTCCATGTTGGTTTTTGCTTGTTTCAAGGGTTTTTTGTTCTGCTCACTGCATCTTTAGTGGCAATCACTATAAAGTCTGTATCAAAGCAAGGGAAACTATTTCTGGGTTTGGCAGATGAATTGCAGTGACTGAGCAAACAGATTCCTTGTAGATAATGGGAACATCACTTTTGAGACCACTTCTGTAAAGTTCATGCGTTGTTTTTATCTTACAGGACTGTGTGGGTAGACCCAAGCGTGTTCATGGGTGAATGGGTGTTTGTCTGCCTTTTGGGGAATGCCGTAACCGCTGGGTTTCTGTACTGGGTTTCTCATAATGTCATGATGAAAAACCCACCCAAGCTCCTCCATCTGGTGCTGGAGTAAGGAGGGCACCAGTGGTAGATGTCAGTGTTGTGTCATGCAGCAGCTCTGAGGAGGTGCTGAGGGTGTTATGGCAGGAGGGGGTTGGTAGGATGGGGCTGGCAGATGCCCTTGGCAGAGCAAGTGCCGGTGGTAGGCACAGGAGTATCCTCAGCATCTGCCGGCACCAGGGGCAGGGTCCACACCCTGTGCTGCCAGTGGTGACATTGGTGCTTCCTGCAAGGTCATCTGGGATTTTACTGCTTTAGTTTGCTTTACAATAGTGCGTTGTTTTTTTCTTAATCCAGGGTACATGTAAAGAGTTTGGGGGTGGCTCCTAGCTGAGTTCCGCATAAAAATTCATTCTTCCTGGCGTCTGTGGAAGCTGTTCTTGCTCCCCAAGGATTTTTACATCCTAAAACCACCAAGTCAAATTCTAAAACCAACATTGTTTGGGCCTACCTTTTTTTTCCCCCCTCCTCCATGAAATGGAGGCACCCCCATCTTCTTTATAAAAGGTTTGAGATACTGATGAGCCCTGGGTTTGAGGCAGGAATTCTCTTTCTTCCTGAGCCTTGTCAGCAATATTTGGTCTAAACCTGAGGAGTCTGAGGGGGGTATTGTGGATTTGTTTGTTTATCTTGCAGAAGACTCAACAAAATTGGCCTTTGGTTTAGAAACAAAGGGAGGACTCTCCTGCTGGATTCTAGGAACTGCTTTTTATGTGTTACTGTTAGGTACTAATTGTGCTAGCTGAAGCTGGGATTTTGGGAATTCAGAATGGCTCAATTTCAATTTCCAATAGGAAATACTTCTGTGTTAGTAGAATTATTTGACTTTTCATAACATATTAATGGCCCTCTACACGCATGGGAAGAAGAGCTGCAGTTTGGTGTTCAGGTAATGTTTAATCCAAGTGTTTCAATGGACAGCATGCGATGTCTCCTTGTAGGCTGGAATTGATGTCTTGAGATGTTTTGGGTGATTTTGCTTGTAAGGATCTCTCCACATGTGGTCTTTTATGAGGCAAGTAATAATCAGGAGTGAGAACACTAATGCGTTTTCCTGTGAGCAGGAGGAGGTGTTGGGAAGTTAACAAGCAGGATCCAAACCTTGGAAATCAGTTCGATGTGAACAAATCAGTGATAGTCAATAGACTGCTGCTTGTATCTCCAGCTGCTGAAGAGCCTGCCAGTGCTTGTGCTCACGTGCTGCAGCTCCGTGTTGCGGCAGCTGATGCTCACCATCTTCTTGAGCAGCAGCAGGGCAGCTTCATTCTAGGGTGGCTTTGGCCAACTTTCCCATTGGAACGAACGAGCTGCTGATGGATCACAGTGGAGCAAACTAAGGAAAAGGTGGAATAGGATAAGAGGGAGGAAAAAGTAGGCACATGGAGGTGATTTGCTTTGGATTTTCTTGATTAGAAGTGAGATGGCATCTGGAAGAGGAGTAAAGCAGGCCGAAAGCCTATTGGTAAATGCGTCACTGAAGAACTATGGAGTTCGATGGTGTCTGTGTCTGATGGGATGTTATTTGTGATTTATTAACAAACGCCAGTGAAAAATGCTAAATTTCAAGGAAATGGTTTTAGCAACACACACTCAGCGGGCTATTGCATGGTATATGCATCAAATCCAGCGCGACTTCTTCATTCCTCTGACTTCCTGGAGATGTGGCTTGTTGTGGGGGGGGGGTGAAGGACGAGGAGAGCCAGCACAGCCACGCAGGGGTTTCTGTGCGCTCTTTCTCTTAGCCTACAGCCAGAATGTACAAAGCTGGGCCCCACTGGCAGTGTTACGGCTTCTCCTGTTACATTTGAAATCGTTCCTAGTGCTTAAGCTCGTGGGGGATAAGGATCATTAAGGAAGTTTAAAACAGGGCAAGAGCTGAGGGAAGCCATGAAGGAGGAGGAGAATCTGGAAGGTGGTAGAAGCTCTGCTGGATGGTTGCAGTCAACAGCCTTCCTCCCAGGAGAAGTTACCTTTGTGCCAGCACTCCGTAGCGGGGATTCTCCTTGGACTCAGACGTTTTACTAGAAGGAAGGGGAAAGAAGTGATTGTTTGCTAGAAATGGTAAAGGTCAGTTGTCCGTTTGTCTTACCGCATTGTTTCAGCTTGGATTCCGGCCAGGGCCGGTGGCTTGGCACGGTTGGACACAGTGCTTTAAATGTTGCCTGAGTCAGCAGTAAGTGATGTATGATACATAGGGAAAGATGTCTTTTTTAATAATTCCATTTTGATATAAAAACCAGACTTATTTGCAGTACTTGGGGTTTCAGGAGTCGCTGTTGTGATTTGTCAGCTTAATATAATACTGTACTTGGGTTTGGAGTCTTGGAAATGCATGACAAAGCATCTGATTGCTTTGGCAGAAAGGGATGAATTGGGAACATCCTGCAGAATGTGCTGTAAGGCACTGTGTAAAGGTAGGTAGGTGAATAGGAGGTCATGGAAGGTGGGATCTGCTTTTCCCAGTTCTGGCTGATCATTCAGCTAGCTGATAGCTCAGAAGGTTTTTATAAGTCCAGCCCAAGTTGTTAACTCCTGCTAATTTGTTTCCCCATACAATGATCTCTATTTTAAGCTTAGTTCTGGCTTTGAAAGCACTGGCTGGTTTTTGTTGCCCATTGCATTTTTTGGTCCATCATAAATAATGATTGGAGCCCACTGTACTCTTCAGCTGCCAGTGAAAGCAAAACTGGCTCTGAACCAGCCCTTCTCACAGATCTTTTCATATATGTGAAATGTATGTATTGCACAACTCCTACATCATGTATTTCTGGTGATAAAGATGACTTTCAGGCAGTGAGAAAAAATTGTCTTGGAGATGCAAATGTCCCTTTCTTGACTATTACTGCTCCTTCTGGAAGTGAGCAAGTGGTAACTGTGCTATGTGCATATGTAACTGCAGACTGGGATTATTTCTGTATTTTTAAAGTTACCAAGTCATAGAATTGTGGAGTGGTTTGTGTTGAAGGGACCTTAAAGCATACCCAGTTCCAGCCCTCTGCAGGGACACCTTCTGCTAGAGCAGGTTGCTCCAAGCCCCATCCAAGCTGGGCTCGAAGCCCTTCTCTCTTCCCAGGTCTCCTTTTATCACCACCACCTACCAGATGAGCCTTTGGGGGCTTCCTATATTGTATTTATTCTTTTTTTAAGTATAATTTGCCTGACCTCAAGTAGTGAAAACTGACAGAGGAGGAACCTGACGTTGCTGTCTCTGATGCTCTGCTTGTACCAAGGTCGTGCTGTTTACATGTTGTAAAATCAGAGCTGTTCTCTCTTACTTCCATACTCTATTCAGTATCTCTGTCCATGAACATTGCTCACCATTCTTGAGATAAGTAACATATCAATGTAATCCTGTTTTCAATGCAAGCGACAAGCAATGGGAGAAGCTTTGTGGAGCTTCAGTTCCTATTATCTTGGTTTTGTGAGCTGAAATAACTGTTGCCTGTCACCTCTGGCACGCAGAAAGGAACTTTATAATGCAGTCATAAAATGAGCAAATTTGAGCTGTTCTTAGAAGCACAGAAACAGTTTGTGTGCCACAAGGTAGTTTCTGGGAAGACTGTTGAGCTGCGCAGCGTGCTGCAGACCCCGGGAGCCTGTTGTGTTAAGCTCCCTTTGGTTTTATAGTCTTTGTCTCCCAGAGTCTGGCAGTGTACACAAGTTTTAATCTTATTTACTGAAGTATTAGTGTGCTGCATTGTTGCCTGTACAGATTATTCGTGTTCTCATCACAGCGGGTTTCTGACCGATTCACTATAGTATGATACCCACTTATAATAACAGCCTCTGCTTAAATAACCAAAGCACCCGTAGACCAGGAGTTAATCCTGCTCTCAGTGCTGGGCTCTGGAAATGCTGGGCAGATGCTGTCAGTGGATGGCCTCATCCCCATGGGACAGACATGAACCAATGCAGCTGGAACAGATGACACACACACACAAAAAGAAACATTTTCAGCTCATTGTCTTGGCACTGACTGTACATCAACTGGCTTCAAGTATCTGTGGGAAAAAACCGGCGGCGCACACACTGCAATTGCTTTACCCGTGTGTGAGAGGAGGGAGCCCGTGACTGTGGCTCTGCTGGTCACCTGCAGAGGCATCAGAGCGTGGCACGTGCTCCAGCCCTTGGGTGTCACAGACTCAATTACAAGGGGCCCAGTGCACCGCGGCTCTTGCTGCTGTGTCGTGGGAGAACATGAGGGTGCGAGTTGTCCCCCCGTGTATAACAAGTCCAGAACCTTGAATGACATCAGGTACTGGAGGGGTGAATAATTGTGCTCTCAGGAGCGGTGTGTTGGGTCGGGAAGGCGATTTAGTGCAATCGCTCTGCTTCTCCTGGAGGTTTTTCTTCTTACCTCATCTTCACTACAAAGAAGGTGCAATGTTGAGCGCATGCCTCCTGTGGCCTTACCAGGCTCGCCTTGTGCCAGCCTCTGCCCTGCTGTTTGCTGCCAGGTATCTGACTGGAACGATGTCTCCCAGTATCCAAGCTGTGCACTCTATTGCTTGAAATACAGCCGTGTGTACTGTGACAAAAGACATCCTCCCACCCCTGTGCCCTGCGCTGCTGGGTTTGTCACGTGGCTGCTTCCCGTGTCCCAGCGGTGCATCCTGGCAGGAGCATGAGGTGGAACTGCAACTTCACAGCCCCTTGTGCAGGGCGAGGCAGTGCTGGTCGGCACCTGGGGCTCCGTGTTGTGCCGTAGGTGATGTCAGTTGTTCTGGCTCCTCTTGTGTGAGGCTTCAGCTCAGATTCCAGGACACGGTGTTACTTACCCAGGATATCATGTAGAGCTTTATAATAATGGTTCCTTAAATCAATAATCACTACAATTGTGTGGATATCTGGAGGAAATTCTGCTCTTCAGAAGTCGTCTTGACATCTTCTGTGGAGTACGTTTCTGTGCCCGCCAGCTGCATTCTTAATATAGTCTGTATCAACTGGTTATCATTAAAACTCCAAGTTCCATCTGTACCTGTGGCGCTCATGGCCCATGTTGAGTCCTCCCAGAAAACTGCAGTTCTGATGCACTTTGAAAGTGAACCAACAACCAGCTGCTAGTGTTTTGTTGTATATTGTTATACACAGCTTCCACTTTCTGATGAAATATCTCCATTTCTTGAGATCACAAAGGCAAAACTGCTGATGGGGAAGGGTTTCCAAAATAATAATAATGTCTGTCTTGAATTCGGCTCCCTGCTACTGTAACTGAGTTCAGAAACCAAGTTCCATTTTAGATTTTACAGTAATGCATTCCTCATGCTATGTGTAATAGGTTTGTGCAGATCCTGTGTGTCAGGAAACAGCTGGAGACCATGATCATATTTATGCATCATGGTCACACGCAATTTAATATGAAACTGCTGAGCAGCAGGGCACGTCTTACTCTTCCATTGCTTTCTTCACATACTTCATATTTCTGGTTGCTTTCGTTTGCATAACTGAGTGTTAAATGAGCAGATACTGCTCAGGGTGCTGGTGGTCTTCTGAAAAAGAAATGTGGTCACAAATGAGTCGTTTGCCTCAGAATACTGCCCAGGAAGCTCTGGCAACTGGCTGCGCTGGGCAAATAATGGAGTATCAACCGTGGATGTAGTTTATACAGGTAAGGAAACAAAGGCAGTGATTTCATTGTTCTATGGGTTGGTGTTCCGTTTCGTTTGTTCTGGTTTTATTTTGGAGGATCAGAGATTATCAGGCTTGCAAGAAAAAGGGGAAAAGTCCAAAAGAAAACTGAGAGGAGTTCTGTAATCATGGAAGGTGTCCCTGCCCATAGCAGCGAATGGGAGCTGGATGAGCTTTAAGGTCCCTTCCAACCCAAACCAGTCTGGGATTCTGTGAGTTGTCTTTACCTAAATGATCTGTGGTGGGCTTCTGGCTGCCTTGGGCACTTGGGGCTTGCGTTGTGTTAGGAACTTGGGGGATGTGGTGTTCTGGTGGGATTTCTCTCTGTTCCTGTCTCTGGATATCTGAATTCCTGCTTCTCCTGGAAGCAGCATGATAGAATCACCCGTGTCCCTGGAGCAGAGGGTCCAGTGTCCGTGACAGGAGAGAGCAGCTGATGTGGTTCATTTCTGTTGTCATCACTCGGAGAACCCGCTCGCCTGGTCTGTGTGTTTGTGTGGTCATTTGCGGTGATGTAGGAGCAGGCTCTGGTGTGACTGTGCGGCGCAGGAGCTGGGGTGGTGTGGCACTGGGTGTCAGCAGTCTGGGCGAGCCTGTGTCTGTGCTGCTCTCCTCAGCTGGGTTTAACTACTTAGAATTCATTCCCAGATGCTGTTAAGAGAGGAGGACACGTGGAATGGCTTGGAAGGGGGTTGGATGTCAAATCGATGTCTTGTCAGGAAAGGATTGTTTGATCTCTTGTGTCACTTAAAAATGGGTGTGTATGCGTACAGGTATAATGTGGTATCTTAAATAAAGCGTATGGATTTTCTGTAGCTTTTCATTTGATCAGATGATGTAAATTGGTATCAATACATTTTCAATCAACACATCTGCTCCGTAGTCACGTTATGTATCACTGTATAGCCATGTATTTTTTCTCTTGCCTATTTTTGTGCCTTTCCTATGATTCTGTGATTCTTTTTAAGAGCTTTCCATTACCATTCTGAACCAAGAACTTACTGAAGCCTTCAGCTAAAGGTTCCTAATGAATCAGTGTTGAAAGCATGCATGTGCTGCATTCACGCACAGGGATCTGTTAGGCAGGAATGCAGTCCGTGCATGTTAACTCAGCAGACCCTACAGTTCCATGTCCTAGTTTCAGTTTGCATGTTACCTGACTGGTTTCTTCTCTCTCATTTTTTTCTCGTGGGTTGCTTCTGCAGAGAATGGTTGAACCCTGATTTCAGTGTGTTTTCATGTGTGTATTTCAATGATCCCCTCTGTTAGATCGCAGAGGAGAGCAGCTCTGATGAGGCTGAGGGGTTGCACCACTTCTGATTTCTTTAGTTTCAGTGAAGGAAATGCCTGTGTTTGCATTTAGCTCGGTAGGATTCGGTCTTAGGAATATGCTCAGTGTTGTATTGAAGAGATGCTTGCTGTGAAAAGGGTGATTTTAAATGGAATCAAATCTGAAGGAAGAGGGAAAGGTCGCAAGTTGCACTTTCTTGAGAACAGACGGGTTTGTTTTCACTGCCTTGCTCAGATTTCCAAACAAACACAGAGTAAAACTGATTTGTAAAGAATGAGAGTGTGTCTTTCTTGCCTGCTGGTTTGCTACATGATGTAATCCCCTTTTGGTGGAAATGCTTTTTGTCGTACTTGCTTTGACCAAATGATACTGATCAGGCTTACAAGAAAAATGAGTGTTAAATTGTATGCTCAGTCTCTCTTATTTGAAGTAGCACAGAGTCTAGAAGAGATCCCACATCACAAATGCAGTCTGCAGACAAAAGAGCTGCTGTGTTAACACATACTTTGGAAAGAGCGTTTCTCTGACCTGCTCTGCTGTTCTACAGCCCCGACCCGGCTTCTCAGAGCTCGTTGGCCACACTGATCTAATCTGCGTGAAAATCAGAGTGCCGGTCAGCTATAAGGGCCCTAGGTTTCATTTTTATATAGCTGTATGAGTTCTGCCCTTCCTGAACACGGTTTCTGCTCGGCCCCACGCATCTGCTTTCTGAGCTGATACCTTCCTCTTCAACAAAGCCACTCTGCCGAGTTCAGGGATGAGTTAGCTGGGGGAGACAAGTCTGTTCCAACCCGGTGCCAGGTTATGTGCAAGTTTTGTGCCCAATTTAATAGAAATGAAGTTGAATGCCAAAGCTCCTTGTGTAAAATGCGAGTGCTCAGAGCTCTATATTTTGAGCGCAGAGCATTCTTTTTTTAAGTGAGCAGTTAATATTAGGATGCCTGCAAGATTACAGTCTTAGTCACACGAGGTATTTGACAGCTACTTTCCAACCAGAGCAACTGGTTTGACAAATGAGCTCGGACCTATTTTATCTCATTAAAGATTCTTCTTTGAAGGCTCTTTTTACCACGTTAAAGGTTGGAGCAGCTGATGCTTGCTGAAATGACGATCAGGAGGTTGGCATGTTGCTAACAGGGCACTTGTGTTTGTGGCCTGCCCGCTTCCACCTGCGGATGAGAGCAGTGTGGCCCAGCGTGGCACGGCAGGGGAGGACACAGCAGCAGTTTCTATTCCTGGCTGACCCCAGCCTCTGAACCGGGGAAGAGCTTTAAAGGAAATGCAACATTAAGCTCTCTGAATCTTTTCAAGCATTCAGAAGTGCCACCAGCGCTGCCTCTGGGCGCGTTTCAAGCGAGCATCCCAAAACGGCCGTCCTGGCTGAAAATGAAAGTTAAACAGAACACGTCCCTCACAAGGGGAGCCCTTAAATGTCATGGAAATGAGCAGCAAAACTGCAGTCCTGGATCTCGTCACAGCCATCCAAGTGCTCAGCAGTCACAGAGGTGTTAATTTCCCAGGCTGTTACTGCTGGGGGCATGTGTGCTCCTGTGGCCTGTTCTTTGAGCACGAACGTGGGTTCCTTTTTTGGATGAGGGGGTCTCTTTCAAGGTTCTGCATTAAGGACGGGAAGTGAGTGCAGCAGTTTTTGTCCACTTGTGTGTTTTTCCTGCTCAAAGCTCGTTCTGGTGGTTCTCCTTTTGTGAAGATGGTGCAACTCCTCGTCCCTGCGCTGGAAGTCAGTTGATGTAAGGACTTTGTCACCGTGGTCTGAACGTTGTGGAGCATTCCCCGCTCCAACAGAAGGCACTGTCACTGGGCAATGCTGCTCTGTGGGATGGGATCACATCTGGGGGTTCGGTTTGGTTGTGTGTTCCAAAGATGTGTAGAGTTTTAAAACCCCCTCGAAGATGGAAAAGGTGGTTGGGTGCCTCGCATGGCTGCTGGTGACTCCGGAGCATCCCTTCCAAACACACAGAACTTGCTTACCAAGTGGTGTGTGTCGTTGGGTGCTAATTGCAAGGTAGATTTTTCCAGAGTGCGTTTAAAGTCCTGTGGTTTAGCACTGATGAGTCACTGTCATGTTGTAAGAAACTCCATAATTAAACAGTAAACTATGTCAGGGTATTTATGGGGTTGGGAAGTTGACAGCCTCCCACAGGCCATGGCGGGCTCCACAGACACGTCAGCTTTGTGTTTCTGGAAAGTTTCTGTCTGTGGCATGGTAGAGGTGTCCTACCCCAGTGCTGTGTCACCATCAGGCACTCCTGGCTGGACCTGGCCTGGCCTCCTCTGGTGCAGCTTGAGATGTCCTGAGACCTCACAGCAGCTTCAGTACCTGGAGAGGGGCTTTGGACAAGGCATGGAGGGACAGGACAGGGGAATGGCTTTAACTGCCAGAGGGGAGACTGAGATGAGCTCTTGGGCAGAAGCTCTTCC